>PVKE010014648.1:0-34599 GCA_004027555.1 Craseonycteris thonglongyai | reverse complement strand
GCAGCATATAAAATCAAATCGTTTTTCAGGTCAACGTATTTATGCGAATCTTTGTTTTCAAACATGAATTTAATAAAATCATGATATAGATCTTGACTTACCGATGAGCATCTTAATAATTGTTTGCTAACAGGGTTGTCGTCATACTCTCCTAATTATGAGGCACTGGCCAATGAAATGCAATGCCAAAGATCACACTAACAGATTGTTTTTTTTTATGTTTTCTTTTATGTTTTTTTAAATGATTTTATTATACGTGTTTTTTATTTACTTTGTATTACGTTTTGTATATATGTTTCTTTGTGTGTATATAATTTTTACAATAAATTTATTATTTTAAAATTATTTTTGTTTATTATTTTTTATTCTTGTTCAATAATAAATATCCTTAGAAATAGCTGGTGCTGGCCGCCCTACCGATATTTTAGAACGCGCCCTAGGGTATAAAGAGGTTGGGAACCCCTGCCTTACAGTAACATAGAGATATTGGTTCTCTTGTTCTGATCGTATTATAGATGAGGAAATGGAGAATCAGATGTTTAAATAAATTGCTGAAGGTCATACAAGCCAATAAGCAGCAGAACAAGATTACAAATCAAGGAGTTTGACTCTCTGTTAGTTTCTAGGGCTGCCATATCAAAGGAATACAAATACGGTGGCTTAAAGCAACAGGAAATGTACTGTCTCATAGTTCTAGAGACCAGAACTCAGAAATCAAGGTACCAGCAGAGTCATGTTCACTCTGGAGCCTGTGAGAGAACCCTTCCTTACCTCACTCCAGTTCCTGGTGACTTCTGGCAATCCTTGGCAATGTTTGGTTTTCAGCTACTTAATGCCAGTCTCTGCCTTCATCATAACATGGCATTCTGCATGTGTGTCCCTTTCTTACAAGCCTGTCTTCTTGTAAGAGCATCAATTATACTGGATTAAGGGGTCACCCGATTCCAGTATGACCTCATCATAGCTAATTACATGTGCAATGACCCTATTTCCAAATAAGGTCAGATTCCAAGAAACTGGGGTTTAAGGTTTCATATACATCCTTTTTGGGAGATACAATTCTATCCACAATAACTTTGAACCAACATGCCAACGTGCTTCTCTGTACGTAAGATGGAATCCATGTCATTGGAAGCTTCCAGGAGCACAGGAAATAAGGCAAGTACACACAGAATGGCAACCATACAGACTAGAATCATTTGGTCAGTGTCACAAAAGAGCTAAAATAAATGAGGCACGGAAATTCAGAGATGCTGAACAGATTTAACTGAGGCTCTGGAAGGGGGCAGCAATGGGTAGGCCTACACCGGGGGAGTCAAGGGACAAGTGAGGGGAGGTAGAAAAGCAGACCTAACTTCATACACACACACACAGCAGTGCATGGAACTTGGAAAACTCAGGGTTTATTCCTAGAACAGAGAGCTTCCCAGTCGTACATAGAGCCTACAAGCAATGATAGTGGGGGTCATAAAATAAAAGTTAGAACTTAACGAGATCAACTGGGCTAGACATGTACTTTAAGAAAGGTGACAATAGTGTACATACCCTAGGGCGCGTTCTAAAATATCGGTAGGGCGGCCAGCACCAGCTATTTCTAAGGATATTTATTATTGAACAAGAATAAAAAATAATAAACAAAAATAATTTTTAAATAATAAATTTATTGTACAAATTATATACACACAAAGAAACATATATACAAAATGTAATACAAAGTAAATAAAAAACACACGTATAATACATGATGGGTTACTGGAGCCTAGAGAGGTTATTAAGTGGCTTGCCCTTGTTAACATAACTGGTTAGTGATAAAGAATGGTGAATTGGGAAATACTTTTTCTGTCTTCTCCTTGCAACTGTCTACTTTTTCTATAACATAAAGCTGGAAAAACAGATTGGGGAGGTACCGTGAGATATTGAGTGCCAGGCTAAGAGTCATTAACTGAGTTCCGGAGTGACAAGGTTTCAATATAGTAAAGTCATCTTCAAAGGTTTGTGGGTAGTCCAGGTGCCAGGTGAGAAAGGAGGCCAGCAAGAAGAGGGAGGGAGCTCACCATGATTCAGGATGAAGATTGAGGGGCTTGAACTGGGGTCAGACAGTAGGAACGAAAAGGAGAAGGTAGAGAAAGGAGCATATTCAGACATAAAACGGACCTAAACTCTTGAGTGTTTGGATGTGGGGAATAGGAGAACAAGATGACTTTGAGATATGGAATAATGCAATGCTATGAATAGAAATGGGGAATTAAGGGGACAAGATAGGGTGATCAACCAACCTGATTTGCCTGGAAGACTGGAAGAAGGCAGGACTTTCACTGCTAGAACCAGGAAGGTCCCCCTCCAAAGTCCTGCATGACTTGTTCACTCTAGAGGAGAAACAGGTTTTGCTTTTCTTTTTCTTTTTATAAAAATAAAATAATTTATATTTGATTGAAATATACTACTTAATCAATTACTAAATTTAAATTACTACTACATCTAGTATTTAGGCAAAAATAAGTAGGAGAATTATTTCAAAAATATCTTTCAACTCTAAAATTCTATGAATCTATGAATACAGCCAAGATGACCTTAACTCGTTATATTTACAAGGGTCAAGGAATGGTGAAAGTGACAATGACAATTCATTTTGGAGATCTGCCCATCAGGAGGCCCCTGCCTTGTATATGTCACAGTTAGAAATTGCAGTAAAACCAGTGTTCCTCTTGCTTGAGAGTAAACAAACTTGCGAGGGTTTGACAACACTTTCCTCCTTTTGTGGTGAGCAGATCCTTCATTCTAGAGTTGTTCATATTAAATTCACCCTGAGAGTAAGCACTCGCCTCAGGGTTTGCCCTCAGGATTTGTCTGCTAAATGACTTGAGTCACTAGTTCCTTGTTCACATAGAGACCTAAGAGGTATGTTGGAAGAGCTCCTGATTTCTCCGGCTATTTTCTGAATCTTATTTTAGATAGTAAGGAGTAATTTTTCAGTGCAGTGCACATGAAATTAAGCATGCAAGTGCTATTATTAATGGGACTTGTGCATCTCATTTCCCCCCCTACATGGTAACATATACACATGTGGGAGGCTGAGGCTGTGCTACAGTTGTTCTGTCAGAATTATAAAATCTGTAATCTGTCCCTTGAGATAAATGTGCGATTCTTTTTCTCGGGGAAAGAAAACTGAGCCTTGGTGTCTGGCATCTCTAAAGGCTTGCTCAAAAGAATCTCAGGTGGTAAGTGTTTGAGTCTTATGTATTATTCTATTTTATTTTTAAAATAGCTCCATTTCCCTAGAACATGCTGAAAAATGCCCACAGCCATTTTTTTTTTGTAATGTTGTAGAGTCAGTGTTGACCAAATTCTATATATCACCTCAACACAAGAGGAACGAAGTCCCTCCATTTATTTATGAATGGCCATGTTTTCATGACAAGAGAAGCACTTCCATGTTGCTTTAGTTACTTTCCTCGATGAAGGTGGGGAGATGCCTGTTCTCCTCGGGTTGTAACCATTTTGGTTTTTGATGCCTGAATTTTGACTAGAAACATTTTTTTTTTTTAAATCTTAAACCAGGACTGGAAACTATTAGTGCCCAGTAAATATTTCTAGTGACTTCATCTGCACTCACCCTGTCTTGATTGGTCCAGTTTGGGGCAGTTTACAATTTTAGTAGGAAATCTGGATTAGCTATAAGTAGACAAATGGCCTGGAATAAAGAAGAGAAGAGTCCAGAGACGGCAGCGCTTAAGAGAAAGAAGACAGTGAAATTATCTGACATAAAAGAACATCAGTGACCGGGAGGATGGTACTACCTGTGATTTAAAAACAGGACTTCCTTATGTCCCACTGAACACTTTGTGGGGCTCTCTTGATGAAGTTATTGATCATGGCTAGAAGCCTACAGGTGAAAGTCATTACTCACACCCTGAACTCCATGTATGAACTCATCACTCTTCCAGCTTCCTCAACTGGGCAGGTTCAGGTCCCAGGCCTTTTTGAGGGAGCAGATCCACCATCCGGAGGGCTAATGCTGCTATAAATGCTGCTATGAATGCTGCTCCCGGCAAAGTTCTTTTGTTTTGTTTTTGACATCTTCCAAACTGACAATAAGTATCGCTGACATCAGTTTAGGAAATAGAAAAAAGATGTAGAACTGAAACAGATATTTCTTTCTAACCCAAACAGGCTAGAAAAACTCAAGGTGTTTGGTTGTCACTATTTTTCCTTATAATTTTTTTTTCCCCTGTCTTCTCAGTTTCCTTTGGCTAAGAATGCAAACTTTGAAATATGTCTGACCACAGAATGAAATCCACTGAACACATCTCTCCAGCTGCTAATGATGATCTTGCAGCCTTTCAGTTCAGTCTCTTCCAGCCTTGAAAAACTGCCTAATTTGGGATCAGATTTCATGTGTCGCTCTACTTGATATTTTCGATGTCACTTTTAACAGACATGAACATCATGACATAAAATTGCAAACTGGGTGCCCTACAGAATGCTGGTGCCTGTATGTGCAGAACCCTATCCTCTGTGGAGTAAACTACGTCTGCACCTCTGCCAGCAATGAGAATGTGAGAGCCAAAGCTAAGAGGGCGCTGATCCACCTGTCACGTGCTTCCCGTAACTCTTCCAGCGTGTTTACAGCACCCCGCTCATTTGGAAAGCCCTCAATACATACAAAACCCCATTTCTTTCTTATAAATGCGTATTTAGATGTAGGAGAAAGTAACATTCATTTAAAAAAAATCGCCAAGCAGAATAACTTGTGTACTTCTACCATGCAGACAACAGTGTGTGTGTATGGGGAGGAGGAGGATGGTGGTGCAGAGAATATTTAAAATAAGTTAGCAAAACAACAGTCCCCTGGGCTTTCACTCTGACATAAGTGTCTGAAACAAAGCACCTTAAAGGCTGAGTTTTATATACATACAAGTTAGTTAACTCCCAAGGACACCGTTTTCTACATTAAGAATGTGTATATGTGTGTATTTTTCTTTGAGAACTTTTCTTTATTGAAGGCTTATGCAATGGTTCAGCGGAAATTATGTGGCATCTCTCCTCAGAAAGAGCTGCATTAATGTGCCAATGCCCTTTATTTAACGCACTTTAAAATTCTGACGTGCCTTTTAACAAGTATGAGTTGTGTTGGGCAAGTCTAATCATCGTTCTGCATGAACAGAAATGTGCTATTTTTGTAAGGGTAGTGCTGGAGTCAGGTTTTAGCATACGGGTGTCTCTATAGTACAGATGTCCGAAGACATTGGTGCATTTTGATGCCCAAATCAACCAGCTAGAAATGTTACTTCTGCCAAAATTAGTCAGAGGAACTTCAACTAATCATCATGTAAGCGATTTGGGACTCAAAACTCTAAGACCGCAGGGAACATTTAGAATTAATTCTGCAGAAACCCAGCTTTAAGGGCAAACTTTCTTTGCACTCTCGAGCATGCATTCACCCCACAAGATTATGTTGTGTGACCGCAATGACTTCATACAGATTTTTTAGAAGTCTCTTGGGATGCTATCGTTTTGGTTTGCTGATCTAATCCATTCTCCTTCCTTCTCTTATCACGCACTCATCCTTCACTCTCTGGACGCCTCCCTTTGGATCCCTTCCCATTCCAATCAGTGTGTCCTTTTTAAAAAGTGTTTCATTAAGGTTAAAGTTCCAAGGACATCACTTCCTCTCTTTAAATAAAATGTGCTTTCTTTTTTGAATGCAAACTGCTTGTGCCCTGACTATACAATCAAAACAACGGGCAAAAACACCCAGTGCACTCAGACAAAATTGGTGTGTGAGTCTCTTGGAAATATCTAGTAACAGGTGCAGTCAGATAGGCTGGCAAAGCATTCTGGTTGTATAACAATTACTAATAAGAAAATAAACGTTAGGTATGCATTATTAAAATATTTTAGTGATTTTTTTTCTACTAAAAAAACGAAATCCCCCCCAAACCTATCCACTAACCAATTCCATAGCATTGAAAGCCATACTAAAAAACATCTGATTTCCTCTTTCCCAGTTTAAGCACTCTTTTGTCTATTTTAAATGGAATTTGCATATAGATGTTTGTTCTTGTGGAAAGAATATATATACAGTTTTTACCCACACTTTTGAAAATTTGTGTTATCTATCAAGTCAGTAGGAGATTCTTCTATCTGTGGCTATCTGAGAATTTATAGAGTCGTATTAATTACACACACTCTATATTCGAAAGGAGTATCAATTTTAAGAAATCAGTAGGCAAGCATATAGTTTCCCCTTCTTAATAGAAGGAAATGTTTGCCAATTATTTGGAGGTTTTCTGTTTCTATGAATACAAGTTCTAGATGGTGTTAGGACCGGCTCAAATGTAAAAAACACTGCTTTTGAATTCCTGGACACTTCTAAAGCATCTAGTAGGACCGTTCAATTGTTAATTTGCCTTCATGCAGTCAGAAAAATACACGCACATAAAAATTTGATAATTTGGTATTGTTTGCTATCTTGGTGCCATTTTATATAGAACCTATAAAGAAAAGAAAAGCATTTGCTTTTGTAACCAAGAGAAGACCATACTATATGCAAGAATGTAATTATACTTTTCTCCGTAGGCTTTTATTTCTAAATAAGAATTTGGTGTACAAGTTTTACTGCATCCAAAGTCAACATGTCAAGTTTTGTTAAAAAAAATAAAAATAAAAAAATAAATGGGGGGATAGTTATATTATAGATTTTTGTAAGTTGAAACCAATAGAATATTTTGGGGGGGATGTAAGGAATAAGGACTTGAAGTCTTTCAGGAGAGTGAGGTGGGAAGGAAGAAATGGGAAAGGCATAAAAGCAGGGGCTGGGGAGGCATCCAGAAAGTCTATATGCTTCAGCAAAAATGTGTAAGAACTTCAAATTCTAATGAACGCACTGAATTAACTGCACAGAAACGTGAAGATGTACTTGCTGGAATGGAGTTCTAAGTTGATATACTCTACAGGATTTCTAGAGATTAAGGTTGAGAAAATTTAAAGACAACATGTGTCCAGATATCATCAATGCACTAAAATAGGAAAATGACTACACGTGAGAGGAAATAATCAATTGTGATCCTACTTTGTGAGGGGGGAGGGGAGTGGGGGTGGGGTGGAGGGGAAACCAAACAACTGCTTTCATTCTTGCTGCTCGTAAAAGCTCTCATCACTTTCTACTATTTATGTTCAAATATTCGTATTCAATTTAAATTCTGATAAACTGGGGCTCCGTGGAGCTAGCCACATTAAGCAGGGGAGGAGGAACAAATTCCCTTTAGGTCAGTCACCTGAGAGATTTGGGATAAAACACAAGTTGAAAAATTACCCTCTGTCTTTTCAAAACATTTTAGTAACTCCAAAGCATCTTAAGATCATAACTGTCGCACAGTGTGTGTGTGTGTGTGTGTGTGTGTGTGTGTGTGTGTGTAACAGAGAGAAAGATAGAAATGAAATAGAGGACTGGGAGATAGAAGAGAGAGAAGGAAGTTGTCAACATGAATGAAATTGAGGAAAGATTTCCCTAAGGAGTATATATATATATTCACATATTAAAGAACATATGTGAAACTATATAAATGGAACATAAGTATTTCCAGCCACGAAATTAAAAACACATCCATATTGTATATAGATGTGCATGTGTGTGTGTTTTATGTTTTTTGTTAGTAGTTTTTTTTGGAAAGAAAAAGGAAACAAGTGCTATTTTACCAGTTATTTCATCGTATTCACAACCACCGGCCCCCAAGTCTCCTGACTACATCAGTTAGCCTTGCTTATTTAGTCATTACCCAAGTCGCTCAACCTGCTTCTATGCAGATGGGGTCAATCATCATGAAAGGAAATCTTTTGATTTTATTAATTTCTTTTATGGTACGTCTTACAGAATTCTTACCAATGCTAGGATGTCAGAGAATACTGCTCCTGTGCTCAATTTTGCTCCCTCTGCTGGCTGTCTCTGAAGGAATGATAAAACTACTGGTTCATACATAAACAAGGAATGTTATTGTGTGTGAAAAATGCACGCGCGCGCGCGCACACACACACACACACACACACACACACACACAGGAAACAGTACCTCTGCAGTGAGAATTAGTGCTGAACTCTTCTGGAATTGACAACCACCAGGATAACGTTTTCTACCCAGAATACAATGGTCCCTGAAGGGCAGGGTGAGGGTGAAGCCTGGGGTGAGGGTGGGGGTGGAAAGTTCAGTAGGAGATCAGAGCTGTGGTATATCTCTAAGGCTTAAATAAGTGTACAGCTCCCACCTCATGAGCTTCTTTCATCTCTTTTGCTTGACAATGTCTGTTAGTTTCTAAAGGGGAGTGGGTGAGCTTTATCCTGTGAGTATTCCTTAGCATTTAAGTGATCTGATACAAATAAATGTCACATTAGTTCCACAGAACTAACTGGGCATGGGACAGGCTCATGGAGGCAGTCAAAAATCATGCCCTGCAGAGGGAGGCTAGACATGGGGTAGTTGCACACAGTAATGCAGCTGATGCATTATAGAATTATACATTTGAAACTTACATAATATTATTAAACAATGTCACCCTTAAGATATAAACTTAGGTGAAGCCGGGATGGCTCAGTGGGTTAAGTGCTCACTTTGCATTGCCGGGGACCGAGGATCGAATCCTGGCCCCGGCCCGTGTGGAACCATGTGCTGAACTGGGAGCTCTCCCAGTTCAGTTCTCTCTCTGTCTCTGTATTTCTCTCTCTCTCTCTCTGTCAAAAAACAATTAAAAATAAATAAATATTAAAACAAAAGGTTTATTAAAAAAAAAGATATAAACTTACAAAAAGTTTGTCCTTTATTAGAATCCTTAGATTCATGAAAATATAAGGTTATTTATACAAAATATGTAAAGTTAAAAAGGAGTTAATTTTTCAAAGTGATTTAGAAATTTTGAAAGAATAAGAAGAATCCTGGAAATCTATACTAGATGCATTTTCATATAAAGAGCTATTCTATTTAGTAATAAAACTAGCTTGGTAGGGGCTTAAAGTTCTAAATGTATTTTATCTACAAATCTAGGAAAAATTCAACCTATTGTGTAGAGGTTTTAATAAGTGGATAGATTAGGTTAACCTAATATTACTATGTGTTTTTGCCTTGAAGTTAGAAAAAACTGCCTTTCTCTCTGAAGTACACAAAATGATTTTTTGCCTTTTGTGAAAAGATTAAGGGAGCTAAATCTTAGCTTTAGACTGGGAACCATTAGGAGATTTAAAAAAAGGGAGGGAGGAAGGAAGAAAAGCATAGGAGGGAAATATACTACCTAATATATGTCAATTTAAATTCTTTAATAGTTTCTTAATATGCTTGATTATATGACCTAAAATTTCACTTTCCCTTCTTTAATCAATGATTTTCTTCGTAGAAAAAGCCACAACCAAACAAGATAAAGAGAAAATAAGAAATGAGTCTATAAAACTCTGGATAAATTGGAATTTATACTTTATTTAATGTCAACCTGCTCCAATTTTTATGTTTGTTATGTATACTGGCATATATGCCTGGCATTGGCATTTAATGAATTGTTTTGGTATCGAAATATACTCTCTTGCTTTTCAAATTCATGCAAACCTTACTTGCCCTTCAAAAAGGAAAACATCCTATTTTGGTTAATGGGCTTAAAAAAACAACAAAAAAAAACCCCCCCAAAACAAAAGTAAAATGTGATAGCAATTAGGCTTCTCAGTGAGCATGCTCAGTGGGTCTCTCACGGTTGCTAGGCAACCAGAAGGTGTGTGGCAAAAGAAGGCCCCGAACGTAAAAACATAAGCACCTTTGGCACAGGTTTCACCTAATGTAGATGCCCACGTTCATTTATTTGATTAATTGAGGGATGACCTTGGATGACTTTCATTTTCACGTTTTTGAGGGGAGGGTTGGGAATAAGGAAGGGATACAGAACAGGGGTTCCAACAGGATGAGTTCAAGAACCGTAATGCAGACTTTCAGGAAGAGCGCTGTGTTTGAGTCGGGTTGCATTTTTACAGTGTGGGCGTGCGCCACTTTAGTTTTCACCGTGGGAATTGCAGTCAGCCTCCTAAGCACTCCCTGCACTCGGGCTGCTCCGTATGTCCCGGCACAATTCGAATCCCACCCCGCATCAGCTTCGCAGCGCACGCCTGACATTTAAGCCTTTCGTGTTCGCACACTGGACTCAGAGAACAGAAAATTTCCAGCTAAGCCACGTTGTTCGGTTAAAGGTTGCAGCCCGTATTCAAACGCCCATTCGCACACACCGGGGTTCTGCTGAAGGCGCACTTACAGTAGTTCGGAGAATGGTGTGGTGAAGTAAAAATGAATCAACTTTTAGAAACCACAAAAATGCTATGTCTTTGGTGAGTACAGTGCCATCTCATCAGCACCTCTAAGTAGCAACTCGACCAAACACCTGGTTCGGTCCGCAGTGACAGCTCACTGTCTCTCCAGTGGTAACAATTTAGAGGCACGATGCTAAACAAGATATATACATGATGTCAAATATTGGCTGCGCACATCTAAGCCAATCACTTCTAAATAAATTAACCATGGCACTGCCTAATACGATCCACCTGCTTTCTTCCTTGCGTTGTTCCAGACCCTACCTGAACCCCCCTTTGATTAAATGTCAAAAGCTTGCCTTGTGCCTACAGATTTCACTGAAGGCGGATAACAGAAAGGTTCCTCCTGTGACTCCATAAAACTGAAATAAATTCCACTGGCATCTTGTAAATTTTTATTTTCTACAATGACTGCAGGCCCCATCTGCGGCCCAGCTGTTATTAGAAGGGAACGCGTTGGCCCTTCTGCATTACAAAACAGCATAGAACAGTAATTGCCAGTGGAAGAGATTAAGTGTAGACACTAAAAATGTTTACTCGCAATGAATATGCATAACGATGGGTAGGAAACAGCACTGGAAGATTAAAAAGAGAGAAGGGTTTGTTTACAAGGCTGGGAAAAAAAAAAAAAGAGTGGAATGTCAGTTGGCCCCGAGCCTGAAATAGGAACGAAAAACCTTTGGGCAAGGCATTAGGGAGAAAAACAGATGGTTTGTGAACCTTTTATTAGATAGAAAAATCATTAATCAAGCCCAGGCTGGAAATGGCAGGGTTTTGGTAGTTCATATTTTAGTTTATTTTTTCTTAAAGTGACAGTATACTTTTGTTGTTGTTGTTTTTTGTTGTTGTTTTCTGGGGTTTTTTTTTTTTTGGTCTTTTTGGGACAGTGGTCTATGGATCTTATGTCAATAGGCACTGCTTTTGTACCACATTCCACATTGAAGCCAGCTTCATTTTAGGTTAGCATGAGCACTGATTTGTTATACAGAGAAAATTCCTCCAAAGGGTTTCACATTTCAGCACCTGTTTTGACTGTATAGCAATTAAAAAAAATGCAGCATTGAGTATTTGTTTTTCATTCACGTCCCAGTCCTTTGCTTTTGAAACCTGGGAAGAAAATGGAGAAGAGGAAACATGCATGTAAAGCCTTGCTGACTAGATTGATTCATAGTGGTTTAAGCAAAATATATAGTAAAAATAATTACAAATTGATTCATCTCCTGAGAGGGAATTCATGCTATTTCACTGGAAAAAGCCGTCAAGAGAGCGGAAGGATCCCATTTGAAACTGTACCTCCTATAAAACTAATCTGTAACTGTTGGGCTTGAAGATGTTGTATTTTACAGTTTTTAAAATATAATGGAAGTGAAAATCTCTGAGAAGAGTGTGTCCTAGAAGTTAACTAAATCCTGGAATTACTGGTACATGGCCCATCATTTGCTACAAGCCAGTCATACCCTAGGAAAGGTCCTATGCCAGGGGCATGATTGTTTAAATGAAATATCTGTAACATTAAAACACTCTCGTGAATATGTAGTGTGGCTCTGTTCATAGTACATATATGCACATATGCCTACAGATTTCTTTGCACATACACTTCTGTATATGTGTGTGTGTGAAACATGACTTGAAACGTGATTCAACCTTAGGAGTTGGATGGCAGGGTAAGGAAATATCAGAATTAAGGTGCCTCTTGCCAGACTCAGGATTAATCTTAATATCACAGTCCCAGAGTTTTGCTGAATTATGCCATGTATTTGGAGCTAATAGCTCATTTCTACTTTGGGACACTCCTCTTAAGTGTACCAGTAAAGTATTCCTGTTCCTGCTTTCATTTGTTTAGTGTTGGATAGGAGATTGATTTCATTTGGGTTGGCACTCCAAAAGCAAAGCATTATTGATGCAGGACTTCCAGGAAGAAGCAGTGGGGTGATTTCTTTTTAAGGAATTAGAAAGTATTTGAAAAGTATCTTATTCATGTTTTCACTTTTGTAGAGGAAAATATTTTTTAATTTTTATTCACTTGTAAATATCAACAATTCATAAGGTAAGCTATTATTCGGCAAAAAGTGCTCAAAAGTGCCCCATTGATTTGCTTTTCTTATTTCCTATGAGAGAAGCTATGAGAGTTAAGGCCAGAAAATATGTGCAATGTCACCTCATGTTTTCTCTGATCGTTAAGGAAACCAGACCCATTGAAATGGTCACAACAAGAATGAGGAGAAGGCTGTTTGGCTACAGACCTCCGTTCTGATGCCATTATTATCTCCCTCTAATGATCATTCTCCTGAATAGCTGAGCTCCATTCCTTTCCTAGCCTTTCCCCTTGTCTCCTTCATGGACTTATTTATCTTCATGCAGTTTGTTTGGAATTAATGTCATTGTCAATAAAGAATGCCAAAGAGGAGCAAGATCAGCAGTGACATTCCGCATGAATTCTAAAACCTTGCCAGCCTACCTCTGTGTCCTGGGCTGACTTATTAATATCACAGAAACAGAGGTTCAAAGGCATGGATGACATGTTTCTTGAAAAACACTTTTACAACACTGTTAACGTTTTCTGCCATTCTTTTTTCTGAAGAGATGCTTAAAGCAAAAAAGGTTTGCTGCCACAAAAATGACATTAATATTTCGTAAATCAAGAACCAAGATAATGTTTTGGCTGCTGCAGAGACGTTTACCTTATGTCGTTTATCTAAATGCTTTTCAGTTAAAACATGACACAATTTTTTGGAAGGGCTTTAACCGGAAAAAACAATTCCAAGAACTTTGTTATTTCAGAGCCTGAAACTCTTTAGTATATTCCTCACCAGAATGTACTGTGGAGTATACAGACTTTCAGCTTATTGAAAAAGACTTTCCCCAAAATAAATTTTTCCAATGATCATTCATGTGCTATAAGTCACATAATTTACTAAAAGACATCTTCAAATGAAAGTCATATAAACATGTTTGTAAACTTTTGAGTTAACTGAAGTTTCAACAGCTCTGTTTCCAAAGATAAAATATTTTCTACATTTACCTATTAAAGAACTCATGTGTTTAAATCGCAGATTTTTTTTTGTATCAAAATGAGCAAAAAAAAAAAGAAAAAAAGCTTTGTAGGTAATAAAGTTCTCTCAAATGAGCATCTGCTGGAGGAAATATTCAAATCACAAAAGTGATTATGAATTTTAAATGTTTTCACCTATTTGAAAAATATGGGATGGAATAAAATATTGGAGGCTGTGCATGGGCTAAAAGTATGATGTTTTTATATTACATATTTTTTTTTCTTAAAAAGTTGCTTATAACAAGCATTTTATCTCTGACTCATTATCTTATTTGATCTATGGGTAATGTAATTTTTTTTTCTTTTAGAACCTTAAGATTTTTACCAATTGATTTTAACACATTTAGATTTGGGGAAGGAAAACAAACTTATGGAGCAACAGTTTCAAAATGTCGAAGAGAATAACAGAAAAAAAAATAGCATTAAGATTCTGCCATAAACCACTCAACAGCAAATGGAAGACTACAATTAAGGCCAAGCTGCTACTCTGGGGAAAATGGAAGAAAATTCCCTTTCTGACTATGACCACAGAAGAGCTACCCATGGAGTTTCTAAGTCCTGGACTAATATCTCTGAAATGAACCTTCTGCAGGAGATGAGCATACTCAGAATTATGACTAGCAGAAGTGGGCTGTGACCAGGAGAATGGGGGAGTGGAGTAGGATCTGGAAAGAGAAGGCATAATGGCTGGAGAAGGAAAAGGAGTTAGGATTGCTAGCCTTGCATATGTTATGGCACATCATTAATAACAATGATCAAAAGAAAGAGGATGTCTTCACAGCTGCATTAAATTATCATGGAAATTGGCATTTTAAAATGAATTCAGGGTGAGACAACAACAAAAGAGTGCGTACGTATGGAACCGTATGGAACGGTTCACATTGTGAAGCCAAATAATAATTCTCAAAGGTAGAGTAGCTGGAATCAGGCAGATTCTTCTTTCTTTATTCTTCCTCAGATTTATAAAGTTTATAGAAGGGTGGTCTTCACCATAGAACCTCAATAAAGTTAGATGCTATAGCAGCATTGTGTTCTCAAGAAGAAAAAGAAAATATTCAATACCATAAAAATACGTCAATATTCTTATAAGAAGATCTGGGTGCAAGACCACAGCAATCTATATTTCCAATTTAACAGTAATTAAATAGTATTAGAACTCCACTTTTGAAATAAAAGGGTTTTGTATTTTTTCCACAGAAGCAAAAGATATCGAGATAATCTGAATTTGATGTAAACATTTTGTGTTAATAAAGTAGAAATGAGGAACTGCTTCATCTTTTAATAGAAGAAGAGCAAAGGGTACATAAGTTGGAGTTGGATAACATTGGAATCTTTGACTTTCAAGGTGTTTTCTATTCTTTCTATTAATAATTATTAATCCATTAGTCCTTTTATATGGGCTTTCGAAGTTACGATTAAAGGGTTTTATGGGTTACAGAATTGATATTTTTATAAATTGTCAGAGTATCTGATGGAAGAGGGAAAGAAAAAAGTGCTAACAATGAAATGGATGTTTATCTGTGCAAACCAGTTAGCCAAAGGCTGTCTGAATATTTCTTTCTCTGGTGTAATGTAGATCTAGCCTGGATTTCTTGACTACCAAGAAGTTGTGCAAGGTCTCTTCCTCAGAATTTTAGAATGGGGGACAAATATTTCGTAATTGGTTACTAGTACCACAAGCAAAATAAAATCCTCCATGAAACACTGAACATGTAAACTCATTCAGGAAAAGCATTATAGGATAAGCTAAACTTTTACTCTTGAAGTGAGTAAGATACTTTGTGGTTTCTTTTGATCCTTGATACAGACTTAAAATGAACAGCTGTTGACAGAAGGTAAATAATATTTTTAATTTGGATGGCCTTGATTTTGGGGATATTTTGGAAGAAGAAACCTTATCCAGTTTTATTTTGGCAATAGTTATATATCCATTTAGGATACATTCGTGTTCTATGAGTTTGTTGAGTGCTTTCTCCCAGGCATTGCTATTTGAAATATAACTTCTGGAAAACCTTCCCAGGAACATTCCTGAGAAAGAGTTGTCATCAGTCTTTGTGACCACTGGCCATATTACCTGTGGGATGAGTAAAAAAAACACAGGTACAATGAATTTTAGAAGCCATTCCTACGTTGACTATCTGTCCTCTGCTCTGGCTTGTCCCCAAATTCTTGCACATTTTTAACATGCAAGCCAGTAAGGACCTACATAGCTGCAGTGAACTCAATAATTTAAAATTTTTCATGAGTCTATAAGTTTAATTTTGCAAGTGCCCATGAGCTGAGTTTTGATAAACATTTCTCTCTTCATCAGTATTTTTTAGTCCTGGTAACATGTTGAAAATTACCTGTGAATTTGCATTTTATAAAATATTCAGCTGTAGAGGCCTCTGACCAACTGAAAGAGAAAATCTGGGGATGAAGGCCACACATGTACATTTTAATAAAGTGCTACTGCTCATTCTAATGCACAGTGGGGATTGAGAATGACTACCCTCTGTGGTCCCAGAACCAGATGTATACACAACCATGGAGTATGGCAGGGTTGCAATTTTTGGTGTTCTCACTCACTAGTGGACTGTGGGACACTCATGAGATAAATGGTTTACCATTAGTCAGAAAGTATTATTACACTTCTAGGAGTGCCCAGTGGTTTTGAGATACTAAAACAAGAGCATAACTGTCAGAGTATAGATGAATATTTAACAGTGAGAATGCCCAAGATGACTTCACAGTTACAATATGTCCGAACAGCTTGCCCTGGTGACTACAAGGGCTGTTTTTGTCCTGGTGTGAAGATGTAGCAGGTGTTTTCTTCACCTCGCCTTCCCCATTGTTAATGGCACTTCAGTCCCTGTGGAATTGCTGGAGTCCAGAGAAGCACTGGGGCTGCAGAATGAACAGCCCTATTACTCTTTAAAAATACTCTATCACCTTCAGGTCAAAATGACTTTCATTCATATTCTGCAAAACGCTGCATTTCCAGTCCAAGAATGACTTTTGATTTTTTAAAAATATGTTTTCAGAATGGAAAAAATGTGGAAAGATAAGGTCTTCTGGGGGAGTAGATCATCCCTGGGAATGACTTGGAATGAGTTTTCCTGATGAGTTATGGGAGCATGAACACATATCCTGTTTTCCTTCTCAATTCAGAGAGCTTTTCACATGGATGCCTGTTTGCTCCAACTCATTCATTCTGTTTGCACTTCTTTTTTTAAGACATCTGAAAGGAAACATTGGCTCAAAGGTTCCATCCCAGGTGTGATGAGGATTTCTGGAAGGACAGTTCTTGCTGAATGTTGTTATTGTCTGCATCTCATTTTTTTCCTTTCTAAGGAATTGCAAAATGAGTGATCCACTCTACACATCCCAGATGTTGTTGTAAACCAGAAGTTTGGAACATTGGAACTAAAATTCAATCCCCTAAAGTTCAGCTGAGTCCCAGCTCTCAAACCAAACACTGACAAAAATGTATTTGTGCAACGATTCACATGACTTCTTCAGTGCACTACGTCCTTGGCTGTGTGACTTGGTCCCAAATGAACTGATAACGCCATACTGTAAATTTTGTAGCAACCCAGCACCAGGATGCTAGAAATGAGGCCTTGGTTCATGCTTTTTCCGAGAGAACAACGTTCTGGAAACATCCTTTAATGTTGATTTTTATAAGACCTTTAAGCAATGTTGTTTAAAAAAAAAAATTCCCCTCAGGAAAAATTCTGAAATTTTCAAATCTGCTAAAAAGTTTCCTACATTGGCAGTCATTTCAGTAAGACTAGTATTTTGAAGCACATATCTTAGGGAATGGATATTAGTCATGATTGTCCTATCAACATTTTAGCAGATCATTTTGGGACATGTAAATATCCTTGATTTATAAGTAGTCAAGAGACAGCCCAATATATATTTAATAAAAAATACTTTCAAAGGTTTACATGCGATCTCCAATGTTAGATTTTTAACATGTACAAACCTCAGTTTTCCATCCCTCCTTCTGTCTACCACTCACCTGTGTTTGTCTAATGGAAAACAGTTCCTACAGGTCTGGTTACACATCTGTTTCATGCATGTGCGATTACAAGCCATTTTAGCAACTAATAAAACTACAGGTGTCTGAGTTTTAATGTAACCATTTTAAAAGAGCAGTTCATGGGCCTCTGATTATTATTTTTTATAGCTGGCAATGTTCCTACCGCAGACTGCCAGCTCAAGGGTTAAACATAACCCTGTTGTTCTTTCTTCTGGTAGAATCTCTGAAACCACTTTGAAATTAATTTTTTAAACTTTGAATCCACACTGCTGAAAATCGCTATTATTGTAGTCTGCACGGACAGTCTGCACTGCTGTTTCCACACTTCTTCAGCAACAATTAGTTAGATTTTGCATGCTGGATGCTTAAGTCACTCAGTATGTGTATCTCAGTATATGGCTCGGTCACTTCTATACCATAGTAAAGACCACAATTATCATCACATCACTTTGATAAGTGATGTTGACACGTGGTTTCATAACAGCTGTAGAATATCCACCAGTATCCTTATAATCAGAAGTTAAGTTCTGTATAAGTGAAAAATTGACTTGGAGATTTCTTCATTTTTATGTGTCACCATCTAAGTGTAGCTGGAAGACATGAGTATTGAGAAGTATTGTAACAACTACTGAATTTATTATATACTAATAAAATACTCTTAAGAACACATTCATCTGCTCTTAGAAAGGTGGGTGTTTAAAAATTATAAATGGAAAAGACTGATTTGCAGATTAATCTAATTAGACTAAAATTAAGATTTTAATTAAAAAAAAGGAGAAAACCTGCACAGTGCCACCAAATTCAGCACGCATTGTAGGAGATACAAGTGAAAATCAATTACAAATTTGACTTTGCTGCACAGTAATAGAGACAGGTTGCACTGCTATATTTAAGACTCTGGTGACATTTCTATTACAAATATAAGCATCATTTCCCTGGGATTTATTGCTCAGCCATAACAATTTTTAGACAGGATCATTTATGAAATTCTAGGACTTGGCTCCCAAACCAGATCTTTTTATTTACTTCTTTCAAATTAATAGACAGAGTTTAAATGTTCTAGATGAATGAAAGCAAATTAATAGTGATAATTGTGAGTTTACTTTGTTAAATAAAGTTTGGCCATTTCACAGAAGCATTAGAGGCTGTCGTTAATTTCTTGGTAATATATTTTCATTTGGCTTTTATTCATAACAGCATGATGATTTTCTGTGGCAGACATGGAACCTAGGATTGATGACACCCCAAACATTTTAATCCTCCTTATGCTAATTAGTTACTCAAATTACAGAGAAAAATTTCCTTATATTTTATGATAACTTTAAAACACAAATGAAGACAAACTTTCTAGAATATGTGAGAATTTGACTCCAGCATTAGTTTGAATAATAGTTTAAGGATATCAAATTCCTGATTAAAATTCTTAGTAGTAACTGTTGTCTTCTAGATAAAGTCCTAATTTTGAAGGTACTCCCAAATCTGTTCGCAGCTTTGCCTTTCCTACCCCAGCTTTCACGGCTGCTGATTACAAAGCCTACTCTACATCTAACCTAGACTCCCAGTCATTTCTCAGACACCTCTGACCTACGTGCATGCTTGTCTTTATGCAAATTCTTCCCATTCTCCCAGTCTCAGGTCAAATACCACCATCTCCAAAAATGTTTCCTTGACCTTCCCTACAGAAATAACTTATTCCCCATGAAACCAAAACTATTTTTACAGTAGTTATTTATGTATATAATATCTATGTCCTGTATACCAAAGAGGTGTTCAATGAAGATTTGTTGATTACATAAATAGATAAATAAATAAATAGCTAAAACTGAAGACATCTAGTTTTAGATTTATGCTTTCCGTTAGGGTCAGGCAATAGAGAACATACTATGACATAGAAATATGTCTATGTAGATACATAATATATATGCTGACACAATATCTCTAGGAAATCTTAGCCAACCCAAAAATAAAAAAACATTTTGAAAAAATGTATAATGGAAACAAAATTGATTTGTCGTAGGAAGTCAGACTCTTCTTCATCATCAGGGCTAGAAATACTAACCTTGTCCTTCCATTGTGATGTATCTGAAATCTGACATATCTGCCCCCGCTCTTTCCCATGTCAAGCCTGCACCTTCTCCTTAACATTAAAACTTTTTCATAACAGGTAGGTCTCTTTGATTCCAATTTTTGCCATCTTTTGTAGTCTGTCGGAACGACATTCCCAATATGCAGAGTATGTCAAGCCCCTGCTTAAAAATCTTTGATGAGTCACAACATCAATATCTGATGAGCTACATAGAAAGTTCAAATGCTGTGCACTGTCATTTATTTAAAGTTCTCACTCACCTGTTTCAATGGACCCTGCTCCGTTCCCTTTCCTCTCACCTCCCACCACAGGCCCTGGGCCTGGTCTTGGACAGTTTTACCTCACTGTGACAGTGCAATGGACAGCAGTATTCTTCCTCCACTTGGCCTATCAAATGCTTTCTATTGTTCCAGGCCCAGTTCCTGTGCTCAGTTCCCTGCTAAGCCTTCTCTGATCCTTTTGGTCAGAATGCATTGTGTTTCTTTGTAGTATCTTTGTCACACCCCTTTATTTCACTGTATCTATGGTGAGTAGCTTGCATTTTCAATCCTACCAGATTAAGTGTATACTTCTTGAAAAGAGGAACCATGTCACTATCACATCTGTATCTCTTTGCATCAATGGTGCCATCTCTTATTGCCTTTCACATAGTAGTTATAATAAAATTGCCTTTTGACAAATTCAATCACAACTTCATATGTATAGTACACTTTAATGAGAAATGTTTTCCTAGGATAAATAAATAACTTCAGAGAATTCTGATTAGGAATCACAGTTAATAATGTGTTTAATTGATGAAGAATTCAGTGGTTGGCAGATTTGAATGAATTATCTCTATTTCAGTTATTTCCTGCAAAAAATTTATCGATTTATGAGGGAATAAAGAAAGTTTGATATTTTAACATCTGGAATTATATTTTGGAATCTAGGACAGTTTGGAATTGAATAGTCTTTGTATAGGTAAATCTACAAACACCTTTATCGTTGATACTTTTATGTAAGTTTAGAAACTCAGGTGGAGTATAATATCTATGGAATAAATGATGACCTCGTTCTCCGTGGCAATAGTCTCACTTTCAGAAAAGGTCAAACAAGCCCCTTTATTTATTTCTCTTATTAACCTTTTTATTTTGAAACAAGCTCCTTTTGTAAAGAACAAAATTAGGCTTGAATTAAACGTTGTTGGCCGTCTGGACTGTAAAAATGAAAGTATAGGCCAGGCCACCAAATGAAAAGAAACAGGAGGTCTCGTTCATTTGGAAGAGAATTTGTAAAACCCTGGTCATACCAGGCATCTATTCGTTTTTATATTTCATGCACTTTAAGAGTTGTTATTGCAACTATGATATTTTAAATACTTAGTTTTTGTGTTACCTGTGACCAAGACCAAGATTCTGAATGTAGGATGCGTGGTTCCTCCTCAAGATGTGAGAGCTCCAGGCACTTTTCCATCCAGAGCCTCATTCTGTATGTAAAGATTTCTAATTCCCTGAGGAGTTATGCTAGCACGTGTCTAATGTCAAATGTCTACAAAGGGCAGGTGAACACTGTCATCCTACAAATGGAAATAAGCTCTCTAATGACATTGGAGATAAGGGTGGGGAATTATTTTAGCCTGATCATCCTGGAAATTTTGCATTATGGCATTTGGCACAATGAAACAATGCACAGTTTAGCCTACAGATAGGAACACAAAATCTGGAGAATGAAAGTAACTTCTAGAGAAGAACCAATTGAGGCCAAGAGTTGTAATGTTCTTTCTCAATGCCCCATTTTTTTTTTTTTTACCAACTCATTCTTCTCACCATTATAGATTTGGGGGTTTTCCTCCTTGGCAAACACTGAGCTATCCAGTGAATTGATTTTCTTCCTTCCTGAGTTTGGCAGCAAGTTTGGAGGTAAGCACAGCTGCATGACTGTTGAGCACGCTTCCAAACGCTTTCATATGGAGACAGAAGCTCTTTTATCCTGTATGCTCCAGCTGAATCTGGAGGACAGAGGTCAAGAATACCTGCACACATTTGCTTTAAAATCTCCAGCCAGCTTTGCTGACAGAATTATATGGCTCCACATTTCCTAATTCAGTAGAGACTTATTTAGACAGGGATTCCCAGTGAAGTGGAGCATGTTGAACATATCACAAAGTTCTATATATGAGTCAACTAGACTTAACTGAAAAGAAGGTGTTACTTATTCTCTATAACAGTACTGCTCAATTGAACTTTCTGTAATCTAGGAAATATCCTATATTGAGCTGCCCAATATGGTAGCCATTAGCACCAGGTGGCTACTGAGTACTTGAAATGTGGATAGTGTGACTGAAGAACTGAAGTTTAATTTAATTAAATTTAAACAGTCACATGATTAATGGCTGCCATAGTGGACAGAACAGCTTTCTAATGAACATGTGGTTGAAATGTTCTAGGAACAAAGGATTTATATATGGCTGATAGTTGTTGCCCATTTTTTTTATATTTGCTAACTGTCTCATACTCATATCTTCTCATTGATAAATCTGTGTAGTGGGGTGAGTGTAATGATCCATGTGATAATAGGGCTGAATTACTCATTGGAACTACACTGATGCAGTCAAATAATCCACCTGCTTGCCACATTTCTATTATTATAGCGGGTCAATGCATGTCTTAGAAGAACCAAAAGACCTGGAAGCAGATGGCTTAGATTTGTGTTTGGCTCTATCATTTTCTGAGTGACCTTAGGCAGTTAAAAAATATTTATTTGCGGAGATGCTGGGATAGTTCAGCAGTTGAGCGCTTGCCTCACAATTGCGAGGTCTGGGGTTCAATTCCCGACCTGTGCAAATGCATATGCTGAACTGCAGTGCAACTGGTAACTGCCGGGATGGTTGGCAGTGAAAATTCTTGCCTCCCACGTGGGAGGCCCCTGGTTTGGTTCCCCTCCTGTGTGGTTCCACATCCACCTGTGTGGAATGAAACCACATCTCAACTAATAATATACAACTGTGGAGACTGTTCTGGGCCCTCCCCACTTCTCTCTCGCTGCCTCTCCCTCTCTCTCACACATACATACACCTTCTCTCAAATAAAAGAAATCTTCAAAAAATTCTTTGAGTTTGTTATTTTCTTCTTTTATATTGCCAGCTTGCTTTTCATATATATATATATTTTTTTACTCTGTATTAGTTAGCTATTAATTTATTAATGCATCATAAAAACCATCCCAAAGCTTGGTGATTTAATATAACAATCATTACTTCCTGCCCATGCACCTGAGTCTAGCCAAACTGCAGGTGTTTAGTAGATCTAGGCTAGACTTAACTGGTGTTGGCACAAAACTGGAAGTTATTCTACATCTGCTCCAGGTGTCTGTCATGCTTCTGGTCCCTGTAGGCAGGCTTGGGTGTGTTATTTACATGGTGATGTGGGAAGTGCAGAAGAGCAAGCCAAAGGGTGCAAATACACTTCAAATCCCTGTTAATTTTATGCCTGCTAAGTCAAGTCACATGACCAAGGGCAACATCAATGGGACAGGATATTATACTCCTCCTGTGGAGCTGCAAGGAGAAAGTCGATGTTTGCCAAACAATCATGTAGTTGCTTAGCCATACTCTCTGTAACCCATCTTCCCAAAATATTTGTCACCTAGTACTTGATAAGTTCAGTGTTCATTTGTAAAATGAGAACATAGTAATACCTGTTTCCTAAGATTATTTTGGGATTACTTAAGATCTTAGAAAAGGAGCTGTTTAAAAGGTAAGTACATAAAAATTATTTTAAGGAATATTCTACTACATCATAGTTACCACTTATAAGCAGAACAGACTTTTAAAAACACATTTCTTCATCCTACTCTGAATAATAAAATTTAATTTAAACCTATATTCTCTTCCATAGTCAATCAAATAAGTTGCCCCTTGGCACTAAAAGAACCAAGTCAATTATCTGGTAGAGTGGATATCTTTGTTGACTCTCCAATACCTATTCTTTACCTTCTCCATAAGATGCAGCAGTGTAGTTAGAGAAATTGACCCTGTTTTAAAGAGTGGACCAGATTGCTCTAAAAATAATCCCACCCCTTTTTGTTAGTCCTTCATTTGGGAATGAATGTGTAAGTTGGTTTTATCCAGTGAGACCCAGCTAGAGGTTATTGGAAGCCTCTAATGAGACAGAGTTATGAAAAAACATTCTCTCTTTCTCTCACTAAATATGAATGAAAATTCAAACTGTCTGAGTGGCTGCTAGTAGGTATCTTGCAACTCTGGGTTAGAGAAAGGTTGAGATAAGAGAATCACAGAGAAATAAAACTAGAGTGCTAGTAGGACCTTGCCTGAAGACTCCTCTACCTATGAATCTATATTCTACCTACTCTACCTATAAATCATGTGATTTATCAGTTGTTATAGTAATTTAAGCCTCTTTGAGTCAACATTGTATGTATTTATTCTCTTTTAATTGTTCCTGCTATTTATTTTATTTCTTTCTTTCTCATTCATTTATCTATTCATTCATTTGCTCATTTAATATGATCACATGAATGTCAATAATATACATAGCTCTTGCTAGACATCAAGATAGAAGATAGTTAAAAAAATTTTTTTAAGGATTTAGTTTATTGTTTGAGAGAGGGTGAGAGTGAGAAAAAGAGGGAAAAGGGAGGGTGCAGAGCAGTGTCCATGCTTGTACATCATTAATTGTTACACAGTTTCCTTCCACACAATTAGATGTGGGGCTGCGTGGGGCAGGAACCAAACCTGGGGCCTCCTGCATGAGAGGCAGAAAGCTTCACAGCTGAGCCATCTCAGTGGTTTACCAGTTGCACCGCAGTTTAGCATATGGGGTTTGCATAGGCCAAGACCTGGAATCAAACCCTGCGCCTTGCAATTGCAAGGCAAGCACTCAACTGCTGAGCTATCCCAGTATCCCCAATGCAAGATAAATTTTTAAAACAAATTTTCAGAAATTTTGGGTAGAATTGCTAAGTGAATTTATGCTTTAACAAAGTCCTCTAAACACTTGGCAGCGACAGATGGAATTTTTAAAAAGAGATATAAAAAATGATATAGCTAGGTACAGAAATGAGTAAACATACCTGTGGATCACAAATAAAACAGTAACATAAACTGTAAGCAGAAATAAAAGTAGAGACTTGCCAGATTCCAACTCTGGAAACAGGTAGTGACAGTGTGGAGTCTGCTGCATCAGGACAGAGGGCCGACCCAGCCAAGCTGACAACTTGAAGCCAGGAATGGAGGAGGTCCCACTGCCTCCTGAATTGAGGTTGAAAAAACAGCTATTGCTGACTCACTGCCTGAAGTCATTGCTTTATGGGACTCTGTGGGCCCAGGCAGACAAGCAACTGAAAACAAAGAACAAGGAACTGAGCCAACTCATCTGATGACTGGATTTGTGATATCTCTCAAATTATGATAGAGCAGGAAAACAGGTATACTCTTGTATGATCTGTGTGTTGACTGAGTTTCAATCTCAACAACTAGAGACTGAGCAGGGAGAGCCCAGGAAGATAGATAAAAAGAGGAAAGGAGATAGGTATAGATGAAGTATAGAAAAATTCTGCAGGAAAAAAAGTACATCCAAAACCAGAGGGAAAAAAAATCTAATGCTAAATAAAATAATTAATAAAATCAACAAACAGAATAGGAATTAACTTAATAGTTTAGTCAGGAAAGACTATAGTGGAAATATTTAGAATATTTAAAGAGATAAATGAAAAGATTGATCATATTCATTTAAAAGGAGAAGATTACGAGACAAAGACAAGCAGAGTTGAAATAGGGATAGGGAGTTATAAAATGATAGGGTTCTTAGAAATAAAAATATAGCCATTAACATAAAAAATCAATAAATTTGATAATATTTAGAAATGAACAATTGGTTTTTTAGATAATAATAGTAAGTAATAGCCCATTTCTTATTACCAAAGTTTTAAGAAACAGTTATGTTATATCTTTCTTTACTTCAGAACACAGAGAAAAAAGAAAAACTGTAACTTAGATAAAAACTTTGAGTAAAAGAAAGAAATATAGGTTATTCATACATACAAACATAGTTGCATCATCCTCAATAGAATAATATAAAATTATCTCTACTAGTGTATTTTTAAAAACATGAACAAGTAGGGTTTACTTCAGGAATGTAAGAATAATTTAACATCAGAAAATATGCTAATATAATTTGCATTAGCTGATGAAGAGAGAAAAAAATGTGATTATCTTAATATATGCAGACAAAATTGGCAAAACTTTATAATTGAAAAAGAAGAACAAAATACAAAACTTAGAGCAAATTAAAATTAGAAGAAAAATTGCCAAACCTGAAAATTGAACTTCGAAAACTTTGGAGCAAATATATATATTCTATGAGCTATTAATTAGAAGCATTCCATTGAGGGAAAACAAAGAGTGGATGACCACTATCATCAATGACTCTTCAGTACTATTTATCAGCAGTCCTAGCAGATGCAATAAGACAAGAAAAAAAAAATGTTAATATACACATTGGAAAGGAAAAAACCTGTTTTTTTCTTTAAGGTACTATAATTGTTTTGCATAGAAAAAGCAAGAAAAAGCTGGGATGGCTCAGCGGGTAAAGCGCTCGCTTTGAAGCCTCAAAGACCGAGGATCAAATCCTGGCCCCAGCCCATGCGGACCCACATGCTGAACTGGGGTGTGCCCCCGAGTTCAGTTCTTGCTGGGACCTATGTGGGAGGCTCCCGGCCCAGTTCCTGCCCTGCACAGCCCTGTTCCCACCTGTGGAGTGAAACTATATGGAAAACCAATATTGTCAACTATGGAGACTACTCTCAGCTCTCCCCCTTCTCCCTGTCTCTCTCTATATATCTGTTTCTCTGTCAAAAAAAAAAAAAAAAAAAAAAAAAAAAAAAAAAAAAAAAAAAAAAAAAAAAAAAAAAAGCTAAATAAATAAATAAATAAAAATGGATCTTTAAGAAAATTATCAATATACAAAATTTAATAGGTTTCTCCTCACATGAAATAACCAATTAAAATTAAAGTGAGATGTTTCAAATACTAACAAATACTGTATGGTACCTAATGTGAATGAAAAAGGGGCTCTGTAATAAGCCCAACAAGTTGAGTGATCAAAAGTAACCTTACAAGGTTATCTGATTGATCATAACTTTCTGGCTGGGTGGGTCTTGGTAGATAGTCATACCCCAAGCTTGTAAAAGGTCTATCTTTGCCTTAAGCAAGCCCTGTTCATTGTTCTTGTGCACACCTTTGAAATGCCAATTGTAATACTCTTTTTTATACCCTTGGACACTAACCATCCTGAAAGGAGAACATAAGTTTGTTAATTATCTTGTAATCCAATCATAGAGATTTCTCTCTCTTGCTTTCTTTAGCCTTCATGTGCTATTCCTTAGTTCCCTCCTGAATTCCAAATATATATAAAGGAACCACAAAACTGTCATTCTCTGGAGGACTTGAGGTCTTGCTTCCCATCACATCATCAGTTTGACTCAAACTCATAAAAATTTTCAACATATTTGGGCAGTCTTACACTGACACTAGAAACAAATTAATCTATGAAATCAGTGCTTTTCAACTTCAAATATCTTAAAATATGATTCTAAAACTATTACTAAAACACAAAAAGCCAAGAAAATTAATGTAATTCTGAAGAATAATAAAATAGTGTCACTAATAGTGACTAGTTCAGTGAATAAGTCTGGAATAATTGGTTTTCTGTGAAATTACATTTCTAATCATATCAATGCTAAAAATAAATTCCAGGGGGATTAGATACACAAAGGTTAGGGGAAACTAATGCCTCCAGAAAAAAAGCACAGGAAAATATCTTTGTGAATACAGATATTTTTCTTAAATAAGATGCAAAAAGCATGAAGTATAAAGAAAAAATTTTATAACTTTCACTATTCTAAAACTTAAAATTATGATAGCAAAAGAAATACAAAAGAAAGTTAAAAACAAAAAAACAAAAACCAACACTCAAGCATTGCAAGAAGTTATTTGTAACTCAAACTAACAAGGGATTACTGGCAAGGACATATGATGAAATGTTACAAATCATTAAAACCAGCCAATCTAATATAATACAGGCAAAGGACATGAACCATCAAATAACAGAATAATTAATCCAAATAGCCAATAAATACACAAAAACATACTAATCACACCAAAAATTACTGATATATAAATTAAAACCAATCAGATCATTAAGAATGTAAGTGAAGTAACAATCAGATCATTAAGAATGTAAGTGAAGTAACAGAAATTTTCAGAACTTGTCAAAACCACTTTTGAGAGAAATTTGTCAATAGCTAAAAAAGTTAGAGAATGTCATTTCTGACCCATGTCTACAAATGTATATCACAGAAACTCTCATACTTTTGCCCAACAAAACACAGATTAGAATGTTAACGCAACATTATATGTCACTTACATCTGTCACAGGGACAATGGTTTTTTAAATTTAAAGTATTTATACATAAAGATGGCTTTCTAGCTTTTAAAATGAATGTTCTAGGCCGGGGGTGGCCAACCTATGGCACGTGTGCCCAAAGTGGCACGCGCAGCAATTATTTCGGCATGCGGAGCTGTGAATACCATTTAAAAAATTATTGTTTATGCTCTTATAGACATAAAAATAATCGATACCTCTATCTCACTTGATGGGTTGGCACGCGAGTCAAGTGAGTATACTCTTATTTCATAAACTTTGGCACTCAATCACCAAAAGGTTCGCCACCTCTGTTCTAGGCTATAATGCATTTAATAATTAAATTTCAAAAACATTTTAAGCAACAAAAGAAACAAATGTAGGGTAATATATATAGTAAGTAGCATTTATATATAAAGTTTATAAAGTTTGACATTATATAAAGGAAGTGCTATATATTGTTACTGAAAATTTATGCCCGAAAAAAAACGATAAACACTAGATTGGGGATGTTGAGGTTAGTAAGATTCAGATAGTGCTTTTACCTGTGGGGAAAGAAATAGTAAAGTGCAATAAAGACACAGTATCTAGTCAGGCTTCAATATTTTAAAGATCATTTCCTAAAGAATCAGAAACAAGTGTACGAAAGTGTTAAAATGTGACAAAGCTGATGGAGGGAAGGAATTCATGGGAGTTCCTAATGGTGATTCTGCCTTTTTCTCTCTGATGTATTTCATAGAGATCAAGGCCAAGAGGATAAGAGTAAGATTTTCAAGATGAAGTGATGATTATGGATTTGGACATGACCAAGCATTAGAGTTCAAAAACAATTTTACAGGCCATCATATTTAGGCTTCTGATAGACTTGTCATCCTGCTTCTGGACGTGTGCTTTTCCGTGTCCTCTGCCTGTCCATCACCTCCAACCACTTCTCACTCAATATGCACTTCTGGAATCAGACAAGTAAAGAGGGAGGACCGGTATGGCCAGGCACACTCTGTTTACAGGCAGAGGGTGTGTGACTGGAATTCAATTGTCAAGACTGCAGAAACAAAGACGTTTTCACGTAGTGGCTGTTGGGGACTTCAGGAGGTCATGGAGTTCTGTGGTTCCCAGTTGGTCCACAGAAATACTGTTAATAGGGGTGCACTTTTGTTTTTTTCAATGTTCCCAGTAGCCTAATAGAAATTAAACAGCGATTGAAACTGGTACTACCAAGTCTAAGTAAGGTTGCCTTTAAAAAACAAACAAAAAACTTTGCATGGAACATATCAATGACATGTGGTTTTATTACCTGCCTCTTACTGTTAACTGGCTCTCGTGGACTCTTACAATATTATAGGAATGTTTGTGCGTCTTAGGGAAAAATAATAGAAGAGTCCAGAATCTTGTGACGACAAGCTTGGGAAATACAGGTATGCATTAATGTCTGAAAAAAGATGTACAGAGATTTTGTGATTTGTTCAGGTTCATTCAGTCAGATGTGACCAGGGCGTAAGCCTGGTTCTTTTCATCACGGTGAGCCAAAGCATTCTTCCCATTAGTGACAATGCCTTCTCCAGTGCTACCCAGCGATAGGGTCAGGCTCTGACCACCTCAGAAGCTAGGAGGCAGCTCTGCCGACACTGGATGCAGAAGCAATGTGCTGTAGTCGCAAGAACACTGGAGTTAGTGTTATACCTGTTTTGCGTCCTAGAAATTCTACTTACTGGCATATAGCATTATCTTCCTCTTCCACAGAAGAGAGTTGCACTGAAAAGCATCTGTCCCGGCAGGGATTATTTCTCAACACCATCCTTTTGTGTCCCAGTGGAGTCCATGCCTCTTGACCTAGCCATAAAATGTCAGTGGAAGTTGTGCATATCACTTCTAAACCAAGGAATTTACATGCACACATGCTTAATTCCATTTCCTCCTTCCCCATCAGCTTACTGAATATGGAAAATTGAAGACTAGAGGAAGGCAAAGTCACAGAAGCAAGGAGCCTAGATCTTTGAATCACCTCATGGATGGGTCTCAAAGAAAACAAAAGAACTAAGATTTATTATACTAGGTTGATCACATTTTTGGTATTTGTTTGTTACAGCTGCTAGTGCTGCCCTAACTATCATACAAGTTGTGTGACTTTCAATACATCACTCACTCTTCCGTGCTTCAGTCTCCTTGCCTGAAAAGAGGATAATTGTCCCTGGATTCCTATAGGATTATTGTTGGTCTCCAGTGAGATTAAGAAGAAGATGCTTTATAAACTGTAAGGTGGTGTTATTTCTATCTCTGAAGCAAATTAAGGGCAGCCACTTAGAGCTCCATGATTTAAATCACAGGAAGCAGAACAGGAATCATTCTGTAGCTGCCAACAAAATAGAATCGACTTTAGCATTTAACTGCATCGCTTTTTCTCTTGATTCCTTAAGCCTCGTGCTTGCTTTCCTTTAGTGACATCTCGATCAATCAGTCAATCAATCAAACAAACTAATAATTAATCTATATATTTCGGTACCTGCCATGCTCAGGGTATGCAGTTAAGCTGTTCCTACTTTTTATAAATTTAATTCCAATGATTAATATTTACCTTGATGTTTATTTCCTTATTTATGGAGAAAAGGATGAAAAGTATACAAAAATAAAATAAAATTAGCCATAACCCCACTCCAGTGATAATCACACATAGGCAAATATTTTTCAAGTCATTTTTTATGCATATGTAAATTTTTTAATATAAAAATGAGGACTAGGGAAGCCAAGCTAGCTCAGTGGATTAAGTGCTCACTTTGCAGCCCGAGGGACCAAGGATCAAATCCTGACCCCGGCCCATGAGGACCCATACGCTGAACTGGGGTGTGCTTCCCATACAGGAGGCCCCCAGTTCAATTCTTACCCTTCGGTTCAGTCCCTGGTTGGAGGGGTGCGCCTCCCATGTGGGAGGCCCCCAGCTCAGTTCCTGCCCACCTGTGTAGAATGAAACTTTGTTTAAAACTAATGACATGCAACTATGGAGACTGCTCTGGGCCCTCCCCCTTCTCTCAGTCTCTGTCTGTCTCTGTCTGTCTCTGTTAAAAACAATAAAATAAATCTTTTTAAAAAATTAGGACTGTAGTCTACATATAGGTTTGTAAATATGTTTTTTTTTTCCATTGAACATATCATGGGCATTATTTCCAAGTCAATAAATACAGACTACAAAGTCATTTTTAGTGGTTATAAGGACTTCCCTGAACACTTAATTATTTTTTTTTTTACTCAACCAATTCTCCATTGATAAACATTTAGGTCACTTAATGTTTTTTCAATATTATAAATAACACTGGAACATTATTTTTTTTGGTACATGCAACGATCTTTGGCACATTTGTTTATTTTCTCAAGAGCAAACCCTAACATTTGCATTTCTGCATCAAAATATACCGTATGCATGTTTTTAAGGTTTTTTCATTGAGTGTGCAGTTACTCCAACAACATCTTTACCTTTCTATTGTCTCATAAGGGTAAGTATTTACATTTCTATTGAAAAATCCCCTGTATAGGAAAAAATTAAAAGGTATCTAGTGCCCTATTCAGTGTTACTCTGGCATTTATATGTTAGAACACATCCCAAAACGTCCTTGCTTCCCTATTATCATTCTTTGCTTCCCCCTCAATGCCTCCTTCTTCAGGAACTGAGTCTTCATGCTGCTCCCTTGCTGCTGGTCGGCACCCACCACACCTGTGTGCCCAGGCCCTACTCCACACTCCACACCAAAGTAGTCTTAGGCTTTTATTCCTCTCTTTTTCCTCCATCAGAGCTGTAAGGCTCCTGGTGAAGGTTTATCTCACCTAATATTTAGCAGGACATACTTCATTTTAGGTCATTCATGCTAAATGAATGTCGATAAGTGGTTTAATGGGCTAACTCACCCAACATGCTATAATGGTGGTAAAGGGTCTTTTCAGTAGACTCTTCCTGGTGGAAGATCTCACTTAGTTCTGGATATCAAGTGCAAGCTATACAACAAGGCCTTACTCAAAAGTATTTTGAAATTTATGTTTATGCCATTGCTTGTCTTCTAAAATATTCTTCTACCTCATGCTCCCCACTAAATCACTAGCAGTTTCCATTTTGAGTGGCTACTTATTCTGTTTTATAGGCTAGAATAGCCCTAATCAATAAATAATGCATTGGTCTTGTGAAATAATTTTTGTGATGCAGAGGTTTTGATCGAGATGATCATTGTTAATTAACATTGAGCTCCCATTGCAGATGCAATAGTTATTTCTTTTCCAACAAAATAAAGGAAGTATAATCTAGCACTCATGGATTGTATAATTCAAATGAAGCAACACAGATAATAAATGCAGAACATGATATAGGAAATAGGTTAAGTATATTCAAAATTAACATACATAGAACATCTCAACTGCCATACATTACTGATTGAACTGCATATTGACTTTCTTGGTGTGAAAATGCACTCTAGTGTAACTTATAATTCACTGAGCTATATCATGCTTGCTAACTGGAAAGTAAAAATGAATTACAGATGTTTTAGTATTTATTTTCATCAGTCTCTAGGTAAATGCAATTAAGTAAGAATATTTGAGGGGACTGTCATCTTATTTATTCTGAATATAAAGATGACCCTTAAGTGGAAAGTGGACATCTGTCAGACAGACCGACATGACGTGGCAGAAACATTTAAACAGCTCCTTTCTATTGTTTCTCACAGCTTTATTGAGATATAATTGACATTTAACAATGTGTAAGTTTAAAGTATACAACATGATGACTTGATATGCATATATTGTGAAATGATTACCACAGTACTGCTCGTTAACGCCTCCATCACCTCACATAATTAACATGTTTTTGTGTGGTGAAAATATTTAAGATTGGCTCTCTTAGCAACTTCCAAGCATACAATACACTATTGTTAACTATAGTAATCATGTTGAACATTAGATCCCTAAACTTATTTATAACTGGATTTGTACCGTTTGACCAACATCTCTCCATTTCCCCAGCCCCTGGCAACCACCAGGCTACTCTCTGCTTCCACGAGTTCAGCTTATTTAGGTTTTACATATACGTGAGATCTTCTCCCACTTAGGTACTACTGTTTACTTATTACTGTGGATTTTTTTTTCAAAATTGTTAATATTTAATTAGATTTTCTAGGATGAAGAAACCTTAAGACTAATCCCTTAGACTACATTGAAGTTTGTAAAAAAGAAAACAAATTGAAAATGTTTGCATTAACTCTAATTTTTTTATCCTTTAAAGCTGCTTCCTTACTCTATAGTTAAACAGAAATATAAAATGGTAATTGCTATCAATGATTTATTGCATTTTTGTCCCTTTAACATACACTGTATTTTCTTTTAAATAGCGTGTCATAACTAATTCCTTATATATTTTCTAGTCCATAAAACCAACTTTATCTTTAGTCTATCTACAGCCAACCTGTTCAACCTGCTACCCGCAGGCCACGTGAGGCCCAGGACGACTTTGAATGTTGCCCAATACAAATCTGTAAACTTTCTTAAAACATGAAAAATGTTTGCGAGTTTTTTAAAGCTCATCACCTATCATTAGGGTTAGAGTATTTTATATGTGGCCCAAGACAGTTTTTGTTTCAGTGTGGCTCAGGGAAGCCAAAAGATTGGACACCCCCTGATCTACCAGTATTTGTTGCAGAGATGTCTCATTCTACCTCCCTCTGCATTTACAGCCATCCATGCACTATCCAACAACTGGTTCTCCCAGAGCGCCCAAGTAAACCTTCATTTCCCTGAAATGACAACGTCTTTCACCTCCCAGAGCACCTTATACATTTTTCCTTTTTTTACTAGCAGACTTGAAAGTAGAGAACATACAAAGCTCAACAGAGTATGAGAAAATTCTGAAGGAGGGAGGGACTAAAAGACAATGTTCAGGTGGTTATTTATTTTTTGAAAGAATATTTCATAGACTCCTTGAATGCTCAAAATGACTATCTGAGGTTTTGACTTTTGAAGAGGATGTGGAAAATCACAGCCTATTAAAGAACTCTTCATTACCAAAAAATTATGATATATAGATGAATGGATGGATGGATAGATAGATAGATAGATAGCTAAAAATAGGTACATAGATATACACAATAGGGAATATTATTTTGTTAGAACATAAACATTCATTTTTCAAGAAAACTTGATCTGCCTTGAATCTAAATCTTTAAGTGGTTTGCATTTGGGCTTCTACTGATAGATTTCATTTCACTGGAACTTTTTGGTAAATACTCATTCTTTATTTCCTGAGAACTTTTGTAATTTGGTTTTCCTGTAATTCCTATAAAATCAGAAATAAAGCTCTTGAAGTTAGACAGTAAATAGAATCAATAGCCTAAAGCTTTAGTGATATACTCCAGAGAATACCGGTACACTTTTTTTTTTTCATTGTAAGGCATGAGTTTTCTGAAAACAGTTTTTCTGTCTGCATACGTATCTATGTATGTGACATATGGCACCTGTGAATATATAGGGTTACTTTATCACATGGGTTACCAGGGGCAACATGCTCATGCTTGAGCTAAATTCTTCTTGGATTTTAATATTCTAACTGTAAGTCGAATGCTGGGAGATCAGAAGATAGTGAAAATGGACTAGTCTGTACTATACCATACATATATCATGATATTTTTAACACTCATCCTTAATGGCATATATA
>PVKE010014647.1:0-34613 GCA_004027555.1 Craseonycteris thonglongyai | reverse complement strand
AAAAAAAAAAAATAGAAAATAGATAAAATTAATTTTAATATAATATTTTACTTAAACTAGTATATTTACAATATTATTTCCATATGTATTAATATAAAAAGCACTGAGATTTATCTTTTGTTGCAAGACTCAAAATGTATTTTTTACATTTACAGCACATCTCAATTCTTCAGTTGCACTAGTCATATTTTAAGTGCTGAACAGCCAGATGTGGCTATCAATCTACAAACTGAAATGTGAATGATGGCTATTCTTCCTATAGACTTTATTATTCTAAGTAGCAGTTTACCTCCCTTCCCTTTCACTCATTGCACAATGTGTCTACATTTGGCCTGTGTTAAATTAGTGGGGGGAGAGAAGATAAGGAAAGACTGTACTTGCTGAGTATAGCAGTATAGCAATAACTTGTAAAATGTGAATTAAATTTATATGCAGAATCTTACATATATTTTAATCCTTTTATTATGGAAAAATTTTAATATATGCTAAATGCACAGAAAACAATATAATGAACCCTCACATACACATCATCCAGCCTCAGTAGCTGTAGAATTGTTTACCTGGAACCTATGTAACTTTTACCAACCAATGTCACCCCAATAAATTTAACAATCAAAAATAAAATAAAATAAATATTTTAACTGCTGAAATTCTTTTTTTTTTAATTTTTTTAAAGATTTATTTTATTTATTTTTGACAGAGAGAAACAAAGACAGGGAGAGACAGAGAAAGGGGAGGGCCCAGAGCAGTCTCCATAATTGACATTAGTTTTTCCATATAGTTTCATTTCACAGGTGGGCACGGGGCTGCGCAGGGCAGGAACTGGGCTGGGAGCCTCCCGCATAGGTCCCGGCAAGAACTGAACTGGGGGCACACCCCAGCTCAGCATATGGGTCCGCATGGGCCGGGGCCGGGACTCCATCCTTGGTCTCCAGGGCTTCAAAGCGAGCGCTTTACTCGCTGAGCCATCCCAGCTTTCCCATAACTGCTGAAATTCATAATGCTCATAATCTGAGAATCTTTTATTCATTACAAATAATTTTGTAACACAAATAGAGGAACATTCAAAAAAATTTAATGAAGTGAAAAACAAAACAAAACAAATCACTCCACATGCTGACATCTGACACAGTACTCTCATCTTGTACAGAGGACTGCAGTTTTAGGGAGTAAAGAAAAGGAAGCCTTTGAGGAGCCAGCTCATGCCTCTTCTGAATGGGAAAGTCATTGCAGAGCAGGCCCTGTTTAGTCTCATAACATGTGGCTCGGTACGGCTCTAGTGCTCCTGTGCTCAGAGCTCTAAATAAGTTGATTCAATTTCCTGAATTACAGAGCAATGGTCTTTTAATAGTTTCATTTCCTTTGCAATGAAGTTTGGAGAAGAGGATCTTGGTAAGAGGATCTTGATTTTCTTAAAAAAAAAGTTAAGTGAATTTCGGAAGGTACCAGGTTCTTGGGCGTGAGAGAACATGGCCTGAGAGACAAATGCCACAGGTGGAAGGAGTCTTTGCTATAAGTTGTTCTGCTTTGTTTGTATTGTAAAAAAACTTTAACTGTGGGGAAAGCAGAAATGGAAGCTCTAAGACAATCACTAAAATTGATATGCATGTAGTAAGAGCTCCTGTTACCTATTCTACGAAGGCAAATCACCATGTGTCACTTCTGTGGTTTTTCACTGTGGAAGATTAGTGTGTATCTTTTGGCAATTATGCAAGTCTCCTTAAAGCAAGATCAGGAGTTTTAGAGTCCAGCCCACATTTGAATCTTGGCTTCATTCTCAGCTTTGTGACCTTGGGCCTTAGTTTCCTTTCTTGTAGAAATGGAATATGCCGACCTCACTCAGTTCATAAGGAATAAGAGGAGATAATTTCAGCACATAGCCCACTCCCTACTATAATACCTGTCATAGAGTGGCATTCAATAAACCTTACTGGTCATCCTTCCCTCCTTTCATTTTTGTTCCTCTCACACTGCCCTTAATTTCAGTCTCCCCTATACAGTTCAGGGAAACAAATACATTCCTGGTTTGGTATTTCTTTAAAATTAATTATGTCCCCTAATAAAGCTTAAAAAAAAGCACAAATAACTATCTCCACTATTAGTATGAAATAGAATATATAAATCAGTAGGGCTATTAAGCAGAAGAGATAAGGCACTCATTTTATCTAAGAATGTGTGTCCTTTATTTGAGGTAAGAGCAATCATAACTATGTGAATGAAGGGTGTCCATCATCTATCAGACTATGTAAATGGGACAGAGACTGGGGCTATCTCTGGCATCTCTGAAGCAGCACATGCAAGCTCTCACTGCCTTCCAACCCTCTCACCTCCTTCATAGTGATTGACTCGGGGGGAGTGGAGCCAGAGTCGTCTCCTTCCTACACTAAGTAACAGCATTGGGGCAGAGAGCATCCACCCAAGGACAGGGGAAGACGATCAGGCGCCTAGCAGGCTCACCAGCCTGTTTTCAAAGTGGACTTTGAAACCTTTCCTTCCACAGCCCATCTGCAAACTCCTTCCCAACAGCACACCCTTTGTTTTCTCTGAGGGTGGGGAGATCGTGGGTGGAGAAAGAACACCTTTGACAACAAGGAGGGAGAGAGTGAAAAGACTGATGCTGGTCGTCAGGCAGATAAAAACAAGTACAGTGATAGGAACCTTCGCTTGATTAGAAGAAGCATTCTGGAAACCTTAGGCAAAGTTTTCCATTTGTGAGGATAGAAGGACAAATCTTTACTTAAGGGGAGGAAGGAGATTGAGAGACAAAAGGTACCCTGAGTAAGATTCACTAGGGTGGTTGAGGAATGAAAGCAGATGGGGTGAACTACCAGTGAGGTCCAAAGAGGTACCCATTTGTAACTAATAATTAAATGCGTCAGTTTTGAAGCAGAGGACAAACACAGAGGTGACTAAAACAGTTCCTATTAAAGGGCCTTATGATCAAGGGGGTGAGATAATGAAATAGACAATTAACAAGGCAGATTATTAGGACTCTAAGAGAAACACAAAGAAGGGCTGTAAAAACACAAAGGAAGAAAAACTGCTTCCAGCTGTTTGGAATTCAAGAGTTAGAAGGTCTGGACTTGTAAATATTCAAGGAGTAGGTAGGAAATCAATCCTATTTCCTTCCTTTGTCCTTTAAGTTAGGCAAAATCTAAGTCTGTTAGAGAAGGCTGAAGTGTAAAAAAATAAGCTTTGGGGGATGCTGGGATAGCTCAGTAGGTTGAGTGCTTGCCTTGAAACTGCTAGGTCGAGGGATTAAATCTGGGCCCCCGCCTGTGCAGACCCATGTGCTGAATTGTGGCGCAACTGGTAACCACTGGGATGGCACAGTGGCAAAGGTTCTTGCCTCCCATGTAGGAGGCCCCCAGTTTGGTTCCTGCCCCGCGTGGTCCCACATCCACCTGTGTGGAATAAAACCATATCACAACTAATAATGTACAACTATGGAGACTGCTCTGGGCCCTCCCCCTTTCTCTCTCTCTCTCCCTCTCCCTCTTACCTTCTCTCAAACAATAAAATAAATCTTTCAAAAAAATCAGCATTGGACGGTTGGACAAGAAAGCTGAAGAAATTAATCCATTCGTAAGGCCTATGAGGAGAGGAAATTGCAAATTCTCCCTTACCAATACATTATAGCAGGGACCAGGGATTGGGCCTGGGATTCTGTTTGGAAAGCACTAGAATACTCAGGTTTACATTACACATTCTCTGTCAGGTAATTCTTTTTCATGTTTAACCAAGATTCTTCATGTTTCTATGTCTGTGACTGCATGTAAGATAAGGTGACCAGATTTTAACATTGGTAAAGCGGGACACCATTGACCGGGGGGGAGGGGGTTCTTGATTAAAAATTTGGTCTACGGTATCTCCTGCCGTTCCCTAGCTTGTTGTGCATTCTTTCCAAAATTCAGGACTTTTTTAAAATGACGAGGGACAAACTGTTAAAAATCGGGACTGTCCCGCCAAAAGCGTGATGTCTGGTCACCTTAATGTAAGACCTAGCTACTTTCTTATGGCATTATGCATTAAGATACAATAGTTACACTTTATCTTGACTTTTTAGGTATTCTGTTCAGCGGTGGTGATGCTTGCTTGTATTTCTTCTTCATTGATGGAAAAAAAAAAGCTTAGCAATTTTCTCTAATGTATAAGAGGAAGATAATTCTAGCTTAACTATATAATGGTCTTTGAATCCACAGTGTCTATTACCTCTTAGGAAGTTTTCCCACAATGAAGTTGCCTTATTAAAATAAAAAAAGGCTCTAGTTAAATGCCCCCATTTTTTCAACCCTATGATTAGCTGCTGGATTTTGAAACTACATTCGGTGACCTTAAAGATATCCTTAAAAGAGCTCTAATAGCTTGCTGGAAAAGTGTTAATCCCAAGCAGTTCCTTTCCCCAGTTATTTAAGAGATCCTTTGGAGAAGTAAAAGATATGTTTGATAATGAGACTTCTTCATATTCCATTAGAAACAAAGACTTTAGATAGTATTTAAAAACATAAACAATTAAGATATTACATCTGCTTATTATGAGGAATATAAAAACTACAGATAAAATCAGAGGTCACAAACTTTTAGGCTAGCATAGGTAAGTGGCCAGTTCTAACACTTTGATAAAAGCCCTTACAAACAGATTGGAAAGAATTGGACCACAAAGTATTGTTATTGCTACCATTTGGTATTCAGAAGATTACAGGTTTATATTGGGTCCTTCCTCTTGTTTTTCCAGTGAGTAGCATGCTTTCTACAGTTTTGCTTGCTAAAAACTGTAATGGTTTTCAGAACAGACTCGGCTTTGCAGGATGTCAAGAGGTTACAGTGAGAAGGCCTGGCGATGTTCTTTTGTTGATACCAATGACCATGTCCAATAATGTCAATAATACATGATCTTTCAGCCACCAGCTTCTCTAGAGCTTAGGGACTAAGACCAGCAGGCACTGACTCCTTGGAAGGCCATCCTGTTATCTTCTCACAGTGATGCAAATACACTAGGGAGGGCGAAGGCCTTGAGACAATGAAGTCTGCATGATATACTGTGATTGCTATGATTCCCATGACTTCAGATTAAATATTGTATTTGATCTGAATCCATAAAAATTTTTTCTCTTCATCACAACATAAATATTCTTTCTCTTCATCAAAACACATAGTTGTAATATGACCTAAGTTTTTTATAAAATAGAATTGATTGTTGTTCCAAAGTATTAATTGTTAATCAGTGATATTTGAATTTTGTGAATCAGGTGTTAAATTAGTGCAAACATTTGTAAAAAAACAAACACAAAAAACACCAAACCAAACAAACTGCACTGAAGGAAGGAATCAAATATCGACTTAAGCTGTTCCAGTATCTGCCGTAAAAGAATGTAAGGGTGGGTGGGTTGCAAAGGAAACTCACTTGACCACAGGAGCCACATTCACTACTGCTGTGAGCGGAGGGGAGCAGTAAATGACATGATATTCCCGCGCGTTTGAAAGGAAAGAAAAGAAAAAATGAAAGCCAACTTCATATCATAAGATGAGTAATAATATCTATGACTGCTGGATCCAGAATTTTAGTAAAACTGAAAACTGTTTTAACATCGCAAGTAAATGAGTACAAGTTGTTGGTAATCTTGCTTTCTCCAAATTCAACCCAATCCCTTTGTTTAAATTAAGAGTCGCCTGGCTGCCTGCCAAGCTGTGAAGTTTGAGAATAGGAGGAAGTGCATAGAAACATAATGGCAGGATTGCTTCTGCTGGACTTGCAAGTTCCTTAAGGTCCACTGGGATCAGTACTTTGTATTTTGGCTGTTACCTTGACAGCTGGAAGAAGAGATGAATGAGGGAGCTTAATTGAAAAAGTACTGTAGCACTTCTGCCAGGAGGCTGCACCAACTAAGAGCCAGCAAGAGATCACAATTGTTCCTTTATGTACCTAGACTTCATATTTCTTTCAACATTGTTTTCCAATTTCTTCACTATTCCATACTCTATGTAAAAATTAGAAAACAAACAAACAAACAAACTCCAGAAAAAGTACAGGAAAATATTTAATGATCATCTATAAACTTACCACCCAGAGATAACAATTGACATTTTCATGTGCTTTCTCCCTAAACATACGGGTATATTTTAAAATAAAAATTTGCATCCTATGGCAAAATATTTTATAATCTGGGTTTTTCACTTTGTTTAATAGTTTTATTAAACATTCCAGACACTAGAAAAAGCACACAGAAACCTTTCTCCCAAGCCCAAGTCCACTCTTCTGATCAGAGGATGGAAGATTTCACAAATGAGCGGCCATTTAGTAGCTCTTTTAAGGTAGGTTTTTGGAGAGGCACAGACAAGGAAGGCATACATTTTAGGTGAAAGAAATGGAATGAATAAATTTGTGAAGGTCGAAAGACCTACAGGAACACAGAATTTTGGCTGACACACAGGGAGTTCTGGGAGGTAAGGAGGAATTTGATTGTTAACCTCAGGTCTGTAAACAAAGAGAGGAATAACAAGAACAAGAAGTTAAAAAAAAAAAAGGTAGCTGAGGGCCCCCTTTGGAACTTGGCAATTGGGTCGTCAGTGGTAACTTTGGAGAGAGGATAAATTTCCAGTTTAGTTGATGGAGGCAAAAGCCAGAAAACAGAGATTAATGTTTCTTACACTAAGACATTAGACTGAAAAGAAGAATACCTGAGTAGCAGCAATGAGGTTATCAGACTCAATAGCAACAATCCCAGTTTTTTTCCAAGCTAGAAAACCAGGAAAGCTTGGCATTGACATCTTTCTGAGACAGGAGGAAAGAAGGTAAGCATTGTTGTATAGAAAGATAAAGGTACTTGCTCTCAATGATCTTAATTTTCTTAGTAAAGAGGAGAGCTCAACTGCTCAGAGAAGAGAGAGGTGGTGGGGACTCAGGGTGCTCAGCAAGGGAAGTGGAGCATGAATGCAGAGCAACACTGGGTGTCAGTTCAGGTTGGACAGCTTAACTTTGTTTGGGCATGTTAATGGAGTCATATGATCTTCCCCAGAACATTCTGAATCCCAAGGGCACCATGTCTAAATGACATGGTGGAGGGATCCAGGGCTGGGCACTGGCTAAAGGTCATTTAGAGACCAGGATATTTCTGAGAAGTGGTTGACCATTGTAAATGAGTTGGCCAGAGAATGGAAGGAGACTTAAAGGGACCTAACAGCCTGGGTAGGGTGGGGTGGAAGATGGAATAATTAGAAAGCCTAGTGTAGAGAATGTAGCTGTCCTGCAGGTGGTTTTTCATTTTTGGTGGCTGGAGGAGGGATGGTAGTCTAAATTATTTAATTTTTATTTTAAGATTTATTCTTATTGTTTTTGACACAGAGAGAGAGAGAGAAAGACAGAGAGAAGGGGGAGGGCCCAGAGCACCTCCATAGCTGTCCGCCATTAGTTTTCGACAGTTTCCCTCCACAGGTGGGTACGGGGCTGCGCAGGGCAGGAACTGGGATAGGGGCCTCCCACATGGGAGGCACGCCCCTATATGGGAAGCATGCTTGGGGTGGGAGCCAAACCGAGGTCCTCCCACATGGGAAGTTTGTCCCATCAAGAACCGAACTGGGGGCACACCCCAGTTCAGCATATGGGTCCGCACAGGCCAGGGCTGGGATATGATCTTCGGATCCCGGGGTTGCAAGACAAGTGCTCAACCCGCTGAGCCATCCCAGCTTCCCAGTAGTCTAAATTATATCAACATATTTCAGTACATATGTATAAGGCACTATGAAATCCAGAAACAAAGTTCAAGGAACACATCAGTTGGTTGAAGTAAGCACAGAAAGCCTGATTTTGATACTTCTTCTAAATTCTGAATGAAACAGAATGAAAAGCACACTAGAAAATGCATCAGCCTTAGAAACAATCTGACAGCTGAGTCTTCAATAGGAGTGGAGATGGGGGACTGTAACTCAGGAAGGTTTGGCTGGCAGCCACCTGGCAGTCAATTTGCTGTACTCGGAAAGGAATGGCTCAGGTTAATGAAGCAGCTTAAATTACTTAAAGGCATTTAGGTTACAAACTATGTAGTGGGTGGGGTATGCCAGCCACAGAAAAGGGATGTCTCCTACAGAAAATGAATAAGGAAAGTGTGCAGAGAGTATCAAAATGTAAACAGACCATTTATGGTAGGAGGTTTAGCTTTCTTTCCCAATTGCCTATAAAACTAAAACACTGTATGGCACATGTCACAACTAGCAGCTATAAATGCTCAAATGTATAAACAAAGCTTTGAATTTTAATTATGCAATATACTGGAATGTTAATAAGCAAGAAAATGCAGGTCTTTTTTCTTAATCTTATAAATTAATCACTTGTACACTGCAGCTTGATGTATGATTTAAGAAGATGTAAGACTACAGTTAAAAGATGTTACCAAATTGCTTACTTTAAAATCTAGGTGTAATGAATATTTTATACTACAAGTTAAAGGGGAGGGAAGAACTTCAAACATTAATAAAAGTTGAAAAAAAAACAATACCTCTGGATTCATTATCCCTTCTTTTTTAAAACAGCTGAAAAACATGTCCATGGAAAATACTTCACTCCAAAGATATCCATAATATTGGCCATCATAGCCTCCTGCCAAATGTCCAAAAGTAGCTGGCATATTTGTGCCTTTAAAGAAAGATACATTTCAATCAATGTGATGGCAAAAGTTAATTACCAGGTTATCAGCTAGCTCTGGTTTCCCTACGGGGAGTTCAGCTGTGGGAGGAGTGATAGGATTTCACCTCTAGTACATCCTGGGTTTCCCTGTGCCCTTTGTCAAGATGTTTACAAACATCTCTCCTAGATGGCTCAACCTCAGCTGGTTTCGGCCCTAAGCTCTGGAATGCCTAACAACAGTTTCAGAGGCTTTGTCCACACCCATCAGATGTCTCAGTGTTTCAGCATCCCTCGTTCTTTCTTCTTGGTGAGAAAGTCACCTTACCAACTACATATACTTACAACTACGTGTTGGCTTCAAATATATAAATATAAATATAAATATAAATATAAATAAATATAAACATATACAAGTGTGTGAAGCTATCCACACATCTACGTAAATCTTATAAATATTGGGTTAGAAACTGCTAAATCAAATGGCCTTAACTGTTCTCAGAATTAGAAAAGGGTAGAATTGGTGCTTCTCTCAAAAACCGCCCCCGTTCCCAATTTCTTACTGAAATCCCTGGGAAGTCATGGTGCACACAGGGAGGGAGGAGTCAGGTGGAAGGGTCCAAATGTGAATGGCTTTCTGTCCTCTGGGGTGGAGGCCAATTGCTCATGCCTGATTACACTAAAATGGGGCAAAGCTGGAGCCACCTTTCCTCAAGTACATTTGGACAGGATAACTCATATGGACAGAGGATGCTTATCTGAAAGCCATGGCCTGATTTACAGAATCAGAAACAAAATACATTAGGCAATCTGCCTGACAAAACTCATATGTTTCCTGGCAGGTTGAGGAGAATGCCCTATGCCTCACAGGAAAAAATGAACTCAAGTCATGGTGTTTACATACCCGGAGTAGCTGCAACACCTAAAATTTCTGCGCAATGTTTGGCATATTCGCTTGCAGCGTCCAGCAATGTGTTGGTATGGAGAGACTGATCAACTTTGCTCAAAACAATCTGGCGTAAAGTCAGCAGACCTAATAACATAAGAATGTTTGGGCATGTTTTGGAGAAGAGAACTGTGTGTTCTAAATCATAAGATCATAGATTTCAAAACTGATTGCTGTAGTACTCATTACAAAACAGGAGCAAGACATCTCATTTAAAATTTAAAGTGAGATGTAGTTTTTTCCTGGACATAGTTCCAGGGTTCAGTATTACAATACATTTAGTGGTCTTCCCATATGAGCACTTTTGGGGTACTATAATTGTAGGGGAAATAGTTCTACAGAAGGAGATGCCAGCAATTCTCTATTAAGAAATTTAAGTTCATTTTCCATTTCTAAAATTATAACTCACCTGTGTTGACCAGTCTAGAAGCAACAAGTTTTTCAAGCAGATCATCATTAATAGGTCTTCCATTTTTATAATGTTTTGACAGTCTTCGGAGGGAATCGGTATCCCATACCCAATTTTCAAGCATCTGTGATGGCACCTCTACAAAATCAGTTTCCACGTTTGTTCCACTAAATCGTGCAAAATCAGTCTAGAAAGTAAACACAGAGGTCTTATTTAAAAAAAAACACTGAATAAAAACCAAATATGTGATGAATTATAATTAAGATTCTCCAAAACTTAAATCAGAATCAGAGTCAACTGCTCCTTTGAATGAAGGGATAGAAAACATCAAATGTAAATGAAAATAAAACAGTCTCCTAGTAGCATGAAAAATAACCCCCCAAATATTCTATATTAAAGTCAGATTTCATCCTTTTGAATCATAATTAAACTTGGAACAATTATCCAGAAATAATTGAAAAAAAAATCAGCAAAGGCTGATTTTCTTCTAATTGCTAAGCTGATATCTCTATTACTTAACTACTCAAGTTTTAATCAAAATCAATTAAAGAGTTGAACTATATTACAGACAGATGTCCTTTGTGTGTGTGTGTGTGATGCCTTGTGTAATGACTTTAACTAAGTGGGTCTAAGATAACCCTGTTTGTAGAAAGCCTGAGTTGTACCTGTCAGATTAGGCAGATGTTACTTTAAAATGAGAAATTCAGTGGGAGTTAGGGCTGTATATTACCGGTAGTTGGCAAGTGGAGTGAGATAAATGTAACTACAGAAAAAGAGAAACAAAGAATATATTCATAAGTTAAAGCACCCCTCTGTGAATGAAAAGGGGTGCTGTAATAAACCAGTGACTGAAAATAACCTCGCAGGGTGATCAGATCATAGATTCCTAACTGGGCAAGTCATGGTGGGTGTCATGCCCCAGACCTTCCCTAGTAACTTCCCTAGTGAAAGGTTATTTCCGACTTAAGCCAGCCCTGTCCATTGTTTTTGTGCACTGAGGTTAATACATCTTTGAAATGCCCACACCCACCCACCCCTTTTTTTTTTTGTTAAGTTTATTAGGCTGACAGTTTGGTTGGTAAAAATTACTTAGGTTCCAAGTGTACAATTCTACCATACATTGTCAATGTGTTGCATTGTGTTCTCACCACTCAAACTCAATTCTTCCATCACCACATATTTGATGCCTCCTCCCTCCTTTCCTACCCTGCTCCCCCCTCCCCCTCAGGTAACCACTGAACTACTGACTGTGACCATGAGTTTTTGTTTTTTTTGTTATTTTCAGTTTTGTGTTCCACACATAAGTGAAGTCATATGGCTCTGGATTTCTTCTGACTTATCTCACTTAGTATGATGATCTCAAGGCCCATCCATGTTGTAGAAAATGGCAGTATTTCATCTTTTCTTATTGTCAAGTAACATTCCATGGTGTAAATGAAATGCTTTTTTTAGACCCTTCAGAAGACCACCATCAAGAGAGCACATAATGCTGTAATCCAACCATAGATATTTCCCGCTTTGCCTTCTTCCACCTTCATGTAATGTTCCATACTTCCCTCAATTCCAAACATATAAAAAGAACTGTGGAAGTGTCATTTGCTGGAATATTTGAGGACTTGCTTCCTGGGGTCTCCTCAGTTTGGCTCAAATAAACTCATAAAAATTCTCTACAGGTTTGGATGTTTCTTATGTTGACACCTCATAAAAATAAAGGACTTATTCTGAGGGCCTGGGATAAGAGTTTTAAAAAAACGTTGGTGTGCTTTTTTTTTTTTTCTTCTTAAGGGGAGTTTAGTAAATTGTTGAATCAGATATCAGAAAAGCTCTTGAGCAGAAAAATGAGAATTCATTAGAACAGGCTGGTGTTTTTTTAACCTTCACACCATCCAAAAATATTTTGCAAAATTGCTACTGGCAGAGGAAATTTAGCATTTCCCCAGCTAGGTCATCTGCAAGAAGGGGTTACCATTCTGCTGTCTTTCCCGGAACCTCTGTCCTATTTCCCTTGTCAGATGCTTTACATTCAACCTTCTCTTCCTGACTTCATCATCCCCGGGGCTCTAAACGCAAGAGATAGGAAGAAGAGGGGAGCAGATGGGATGCCCAATCAGCAGCAAATAACCATTCTGCTTTTGGCCCAGGGCAGAGGCACAGATGTCAACACCATCTCACATCCTGCCTTCCTTTCTTTATGCAAAAATGTGTTTTGTGACTTCCCATCACCAATGTGCTCATTCGAGATATGAAGAGCTTCAAAGACTGAAGGGCCAACAAAAACACAAATTTCTAGGCACTGTAGTTGGGCCACCTGTGTTTGAGGACATCCCAATAAAAAATTCTTACAGGAAAAGAGGCAAGAGTTCAGAAAACTAAATATTGTGCTGCTTTGTGGTATATAAGCCTCTAAAACAACTACATCCTACATTTAGATAAAATAAACTTATACAATAATTATAATAGGCAACATCTATTGAGATTTTACTATGTCAGGTATTATGCTAGGTCCTTTACATGGATTACCTCATTTAAATTCCAAAACAATTTATTAAGTAAATAATGTAATCTCTATTTTTGAAATAAGGAAATTGAGGCACACCAAGATTAACAGTAGAAGTAGGATTTGAAACCATTCGGTCTGACTCCTGAACCCACAAATTTAACCACATGCTATAATGCCTATCTTATAGAGAACCGAGAGAGAAAAACAAAAGGTAAAATAAAATGTTAAATTATAATGTTACAAAGCGACTAAATACTTTTGGAAGGGATCTAAAGTAGAAAAGTCTTATATCAAATTCACCTTTATGTGAAGAGTAGAAATGTGGTTTCAGTGTGTTTCTGTAGAAATCTGACTTCCTCTATGTACTGGAATATTTTACCAAACATGAGGTTGAGGTGTAAAAGACAGCCTTGGTAACCATCTATCTTGGACTTGGGATTCTGTAATACTAATTGCATAATTTTCTAAAAATTACAGTTTTTAAATAAACACTAACAAAGAAAATAAAAGCAAAATCACACTATCAACCACCATTATACAATATTTTGACAAAAATATAAATTTTGTATATTCTGCTTGTGTATTTTTCAGTCAGTGTTTGCAGATGAGGGGGAAAATCAACCCCAAATGACAGCAAAATGCACGTGTGTGTTTGGTGGTGGTGGTGGCAGTGTTTCAAATCTTAGAAAAATACAAACAACTGAATAACTCATGAGCTAAAATTAAGTAAAACAAGAATTAACAGTTATGTCACACAGAGTAGAGAAGAAAAGACTTATTCTATCTAAAGCCATCTTGTAGTAGGGAAGCAAGCATAGCAAATGAATGAACACATCAACAATGTCTTTTAAAGAACAAAAGGAAATGTTTGCAAGGAATAAAAGCTAAAAATAACTCCACTGCTTACTAATTTCCCGAAAGTCAGTCACGCTGTTTCTCTGTATGCCCTTTGGGCAATGTCATTTAAATATTTTTCAAAAGAGGAGGACAAAGAACCTACAAAATTCAAAAACTTGATTTCCAGCAAACAACTACATTTTCAAGGGAAAGAAATCCACAGTTAGCCACTGTCTATGTCTACACAGAAACCGCGGGCAAGTCTTAGGCTCAAGCAGCCTATGGTGGCTCACATGCAAAACAGCATGGCTGCTGAGTTATTACTCACTGTTGACCAGCCAGCAAATATCACTCCCCAGTTTCAAACTGTAGATTCCAAAGAACCCTAAAAAGTTCTTTATATAGTTTTCAAAACAAACAATTTAAAGGTGTTGAATATAGTAGTAGCTTATGAGCCACAGAACTATTTTTTTTTTTTAAGATTTATTTTATTGTTTCAGAGATGAAAGAGAGAGAGAGAGAGAAAAGAGAGAGCGAGAGAGGGAGAGAGGGAGACAGAGAGAAGGGGGAGAGCCCAGAGCAGTCTCCATAGCTGTACATCATTAGTTGTGAAATGGTTTCATTCCACACAGGTGGATGTGCATCCACACAGGGTGGAAACCAAACTAGGGGCCTTCTGCATGAGAGACAAGACCCTTTGTCACTGAGACATCCCAGCAATCACCAGTTGTGCCACAGTTCAGCATATGAGGTTGTATAGGCGAGGGTGACCAGACGTCCCGCTTTTGGAGGGACAGTCCTGATTTTTAACAATTTGTCCCATGTCCCGCAGCGTTTTAAAAAAGTCTTGATTTTTGGAAAGAATGCACGACAAGCTAGGGAACGGTGGGAGATAGACCCAATTTTTAATCAAGAACCCCCTCCCCCCTGGTCAATGGTGTCCCGCTTTCCCAATGTTAAAATCTGGTGGGGCTAGGGCTGGGAATCAAACTCCAGACCTTGCAATTGAGAGGCATGTACTCAATCACTGAGCTATCCCAACATCCCCACAGGCACTATTGATACTAATATACTGTCCAGATAAAGCAGTGTATTGTAAAATAAAATAAAGTAACAAATGATTTTGTAGGTAACACTTCAAAAAGGTTTAGGGCATTATTGCTGCAGAAAATATTTTGACAACAAAAACCTAGAAAACACTATAAACTTAAAATTCCTGTTTGGTTAGTTCTTGAGAGCAAGAAGGTTGTGTAAAACTATGAGATTTTTCTTTATTATCTTTTTTTTAAGATTTATTTATTGTTTTTGACAGAAAGAGAGATACAGAGTCAGAGACAGACAGAAGGGGGAGGGCCCAGAACAGTCTCCACAGTTGTACATCATTGGTTTTTCCACACAGTTTGATTCCACAGGTGGGAGCAGGGCTGCACAGGGCAGGAACTGGGCCAGGGTCTTGCCCCGGTGAGAACTGAACTGGGGGCACTCCCCAGCTCAGCATACGGGTCCACACGGGCTGGGGCCGGGATTCGATCCTCAGTCCCCGGGGCTGCAAAGTGAGTGCCTAACCCACTGAGCCATCCCGGCTTCCCCATATTATCTTTTTAAACAGGCAATAGGATGCCTAAAATATACTCTGTTATAGTTTTATAAAAGATGATGGTGCTGTAGAGAGTAATTTCTCAATTCATACAACACAGTGAGAGCTTGAGCAACAATATATAAACAAAACTAATGTGGGTTTTTGTTGTATTTAAAGACCAAAGTCCTATGGGCTTTTCCTAATTAAGAGACCAGTTGGTTTTAGTGGTTACAAGTAAAGTGTTATTTTCATGATTGCAAATCCCAACTCAAAGAAAAGGCATTTGCTGAAATCAATAAGTGTACTGTGTTTAGGAAAATGAATAGGCCTCAGGAGAATTGACCTTGGCCATCTGAGGTGATCCCCTATTGATTTCTTAGCAGTCATTCCATATCCTGATCTGAATAATCTACCCTCAAACTCAAGGATGATGGAAACATTTATATAACAAGGCATTAAAAAAAGAATAGTGCTAATGTCTCCTAGGTTTTGCCATAAATAAAGGGTTAAAAGTCATAGTTTCAGCTTCACATATACCTAGCAATCACTGGAAGTAATGACAGTAATAGAGAGCACCTGAAATAGCACTACAGTGTTCCCTCACCACTTCGCGCTTCATGTTTTGCGGCTTCAGTGCTTCGCGGGTTTTCCCAAAATATTCATCAAAAAATAAAAATGAAAAAATACAACCATGTCGGCAGCCACATGGCGGAAAGGAGCGTTGACGGGGTTTTAGTGTTGTGTTGGCGATAACTTGTTTTGTTTAAGCGATCACTTTTTTTATTAATTAAGCCCTTATAATGCCGCCTAAGCGCTGTGCCCCTGCGAGAGCTTCCTCCGGGGCGCCCAGAACCCCGTTGACGGGGTCATGTCCTTGTACAGGGGAATTCTGAAGGAAAAGAAAAAACAAAGACAACAGCTACCCATCACCATGTTTCTCTCCAAGGTAAAGCCCCCGGCTCTCCCGTCAGCGCCTCCAGCAGAAGAGTCTCCGAGGGAGCCTAACGCTTCTACGAGTCACGGGAGAGCCTCTCCTCCGCCCCCCACACAAGACTCTTCGCCTCTCTCAGAAAGCCATGCTGATTCATGTTTATTACTGTATAAGGTTTTGTCATTCACCTTATTCATTAGCACTGACACGTTTAAGTACATACGTATACTGGTGTAATTTTTGTCTTAAATGAGTAAAGTATGAATACTGTTTACATATTTAAAACATTCTTGTACCCGCATACACGAACATTCCTAGGGGCAAATCCTACTTCACGGTTTTTCAGCTTTCACGGAAGGTTCTGGTCCCCATTAACCGCGAAAAACGAGGGATCACTGTATTAGTATTCTGATTAATCTTCACAACAGCCTGATATTTCAACAGATAAGTATCAATGCCATCACTGTAAACATGTGAAGCAGCACATAATCTACAATAGAGTCTGAATACTGCATTTTCACAGCTTACCCTCAAACTGGCTATGTCTTCCTGACTACTACTACTTATATAGAAACTGTTTCTTTTTAGATGATAACAAATAGAAGTACTATTCAAACTCAAATGCTAAGGAGGTTGGGGGGGTATGCATACCTTATTTACCACTGTATCTCCAAAATCCAGCACATGCCCAGAAAGTTGTAGATGGTCAATAAATATTTGTGAAATAAATGAAGACCCAACCTTAAACAACTCTTAACAAATTTTTCTCTTAGTATCATACTTGACCTGCCCTTTTAGCATTCAACCTAATTATCACTTTACAACTCTCTTTTCCTTCAATACTTAATAGATGATCAATAGTTCTGTCTTTAAGAAATCACCTAAAAATTTCTTTTTTTTTAAAGATTTATTTTTGACAGCGACAGAGAGAGACAGAGAGAAGTGGGGAGGCCCAGAGCAGCCTCCATAGTTGTATATAATCAGTTTTTCAACATGGTTTTGTTCCACACAGGTGGGCAAGAGGCCACACAGGGTGGAAACAGGGTAGGGGCCACCCGCATGGGAGGCACACCCCCATGAGCTGGGGGCCGAACCGGGGGCCTTCTACATGGGAAGCACACCCCAGTTCAGCACATGGGTCTTCATGGGCTGGGGTGGGGATTTGATCCTTGGTCCCTGGGACTGCAAATTGAGCCCTTAACCCCTCAAGCCATCCCAGTATCCCCCTAAAAATTTTTTTCTTTTTAAAAATATTTTCCTAATTATTAAAAAAGCATAAAAAATATAGAAAATGAAAGAAAAAGCTTGTTTCCAAACAGAAATAAACAATACATATATCACATATGGTTTATGACTTTAGCATTTATTCTCTGTACATATGTGTGCATTATATATAAACAAATAAATACAAATAACTAAAATAAAAATGAGATCCTGAAAGAAATTACTTCTAATACTGACACTGAAAACTACAACAGTGTAAAGCGCTGGGGGTGGAGAGTAGAGGCTACAAGGTTGTTGATAGGTGTTCATTATATTATGTACCAGACTTGAAACCTAAAAGGTCAACTTGTATACGAAGGGAAATGTGGAACTAGGTAAATATTTATTGCACAAAAGCTTCCATGAGATTGATTTAGAGGGAATGTCATTTAAGAAACTTAGGAGAAAAAAAGTCCACCCACCAAACTCAGATCACATGACCTAGTACTGTCTCCAGTGCATGCACAGAGAGGGCCAAGAATGGTTCTAGGCAACAGAGTGGTGAAGAGCAGGACTGTCAGATTCTGGACAAATCATTTAACCTTTCTAAGTTTCTGTTTTTCCACCTGGAAATGGGGTTGGTAAATCTATTTCAGAGGATACTGTAAGGTCAAAATTATTTAATAAATGTAAGGCCCTGACGCTAGTGCCAGGCACATGGCAAGTGCTCAGTACATCTTGGCTGTTATTATTCTTAGTCTCCCCAGTCTGCCTAACCAAGTATGGTTTTGGCTGGTCTGACCAAACTTGTATCATTTTACTTATTAATACTGATTTTAGTTAAAAAAAAATTTGTCCTGCTTCCTATACATATCTATTCTTTGATGTTAATGCTGATGATAAACATACATTTTCTTCAAGTAATCTCCCACCATCCCAATACAGCAGGTCCTCGAATAACACCATCATTTTGTTCAGCATCATTTTGCTGGAACATTGACAAGATGCTGTAAGAACTTAACTCTTGTTTATATAGATCAACCTTGGTAAAATTGGTTTCACTATACACTGTATCGCTTAAATTCTCAGAACCTATGGATGATGAGCAGTGAAGGCTTACTGTATTTTAAATTGCTCATTCTGCTCAAGCTTCGGGGATAAAACTTCTAAGTAGGCTATAATCATTAAAACAAAACAAAAACAAACACAAACCTGATGGTTTCCAATCACCTTCCACAGACCTTCACCCAAAATCCATTGAGGGTAGAATTTGTGGATTCTTGCAAGTGATAGTACTTTGCCCTTTGGAAACATTCCGCCCACCCCCCCCAGCCTGTCTTAAATTATGACTTATGTGCTACTTATTCAACCCTAAAGAGTAGAATTATATATAAGCACTGTTACAAGAATACTTCATATATGTATGGCACTTTACGCTTTCCCAAGTACCTTTTCACACACTATTTAATTTCACAAGCACCCCAGGGAAGTAGGTATGAGAACTGCTGTTATCCCTATTTTATGAATAAAAGAAATGAGATGGTTTGCAGAGGTCAAATAACTTACCAAAAGTCACATACATGGCCAGACCCACAAATACATGGTTGATTTTTAATCTAGTGTTCTTATAACACCAGGGTGCCTTCCTGACTGATACAGAATACAGTTATTTACAATAGTATCTAACTCAAAATACATATTTATTGCAAACAAGCTATGGTAATAGTCTTTTGCTAAATTAACAAATTATTTGAAATCACAAAGTTTTTATGCCCTTCCATCCCTTTTATTTATTTAAAAATTGTTTTATATCCCTTTCATTTTTAATTAATAAGGCTTTATTGTGATTCTAATGTGTTGCTATAAAATTATTATCTCTAACAGTACAAAACTGATTGCTACAAACCAATGCAGGCGTCATGATGGAGGCTGTGAATAAGCATTGCTCTTCTTTTCTACAAAAGTTCAAAAGGCCAGTGATTACTGAGAGTCCAAACCACAATAAAGCCATGAAACAGAAACAGCCACTAGAGATACTACCTCTTGATTGCTATTTTTAAAATTACCTTCCCTGTAGTGTAAACATAAGGATATGAGTGAAACATCTGTGTGAGATGGTTGACACATTGAACTAGTGCATTTACATGTTTGAAAATTGGATGTTCCTGCTGACACATTTAGAGATCACTATGACAAGCTCCAGTGAGCTCTTCTGGTCATCAAACTTGCAAACTGCCACAGTGGAGAACTGAAACACTGAGCTGCCATATCTTAAAACCACCTACTAAATATGTATGGCAAAATTTTCATCCACTATTTATTTCTCAAATAAGTCAGAAGTATTACTAAACACTGATGCTTTTAAACTCCTTATTCAATACCATCCAGTTTATGTCAATAAAAAAGGTTTTGAAACTATTATAAAGCTGCAAATATATGGACCTATGCCTATTACTATCAAAAAAAGTTGTGACCACTGGTTCTAAATATGATTACCTTAATAGTTCTTAAAATGTTACAGGATATTTGAAAGGACTGATAGAAAAATAAGAGATTTTTCGAAGATAATCGTGTGAGGAAATGACCAAGCAAGGGGTTGTATAATATTCATCTGTATGATACATTTGTGCTCATGAGTGAAGTTAGGGAAACTCTAAGACCTGAGTACACTCTACTGTTTCAAGATACCAAACTAATGAATGAAATATATATGTATTTATTTGTAATTCAGTCATGAGTCAAACAGTTCTAAAATGACATAGTAGCAAAATACTATTTTTAGTACTAAAGTGGCTATCTCAAAGGATAAAATATAGGGGAAACTGGGATGGCTCAGCGGGTTGAACACTCACTTTGCAGCCCCCGGGTCTGAGGATTGAATCCTGGCCCAGGCCCATGCAGACCCATATGCTGAACTGGGGTGCACTTCCAGTTCAGTTCCTGCCAGGGCCCATGTGGGAGGCCCCTGGCCTGGTTCCTGCCCGGTGCAGCCCTGTGCCCACCTGTGCAGTCAAACTATATTGAAAACTAATGACATATAATTATGGAGACTGCTCTGGTCCCTCCCCCTTCTCTCTGTCTCTGTCTGTCTCTCTGTCAAAAAAAACAATAAAAATAAATCTTTAAAAAAAGAATCAAAATATACAAAATCATGTATATTTTATATATTTTACAAACACAGAGTTGTGGAGAACTGCTCTATCAATATATAGTAAGCAGATGACATAAGGACTATCTAAAAATAAGAACATATATCAAGAGTACTATCAAAAGATCCCTGTTACTTTAATAATTATTATTAATACACCAAGTTATTTGCTTGTGACATCATTAGCTGATAATTAATATCCAAATAAGGGGAAACTGCTATAACCCAGGAGTTTTTTATTTATTTATTTATTTTTGACAGAGAGAGAGAGAGAGAGAGAGAGAGAGAGAGACAGAGACAGAGAGAGAGAGACAGAGAGACAGAGAACTGAATTGGGGGAGCTCCCAGTTCAGCATATGGATCCGCACGGGCCGGGGCTGGGATTCGATCCCTGGTCCCCGGCGCTGCAAAGTGAGCGCTTAACCCACTGAGCCATCCCGGCTTCCCCGCAGGAGTTCTTAACTTGGAATTAATGTGTTCTGGGATCCAAGGGCTTGCCCACTGGAATTCTATGTAAATTTGAATGTACGAGTGTATGTGCATTTTTCTGGAAAAAGTATCCATAGCTTAAATCAGACTTTCATAGGATCCTTAGATCCCAAAAAGTTAAGATCCACTGTTCTAAAAACAGACCATTGTTTATCTATATATAACTCTATCTTGGATAATCTAAGTAATATCCCATAAATCTGCAGTTAAGAAAATTATTTGAATTTTCTAAATTACTTACAAAAATATTTCAGAAAAATGGAAACTAGATCTATCCTAATTAAAGAAAATGTGAGCCAGAGAAAGGAAACTGATGGAAAATAAGTATTTTAGAAATCCTATTGCTGCGAGAATAAAATTAAAAAAATATCTAAGAATGAAAATTTAGGTTATTCTGAAAGATTTCTTTTCCTTGGATGAAACAGAGGGTAGAAATGGTTGCATCAAGTATATCAGGACTTATTTATCTGAACAGATGCATATCCTTCCCCTCTGTTTTGTTTTATTTTTTAAATAAAACATGGAAGCTATAAAGATAAAATGTTGCAAGAACTAAGCAGGATTTTAATAAACGTGATAGCATTTTGGAAGTAAGTGGATACATTTTTGGTTATTATAATGATTAGGGGTGACTCTGGGCTAGGAATGTCAGATGGCAGGACTGAACTGCACATGTCAGGACAGCAAAAACTGTCCCATATTCCATATGTCCTTCATATGTCATGCTGGGCAGTCAAATAAACCTACAACTGATCCTAGAAACTACGAGGGTAGGTTGATAAATTTTGCCTCCACTTAAATAGAAAATGAACAGGAAAAAATATTTAATAAAATTGGAAAAAAAAAAAAAAAGAAATATACTCACATCATTTATTTTCAAAGCTGCATAATTATTTTTCTACAAAATCACCACATACTTTAAAATACTTTTTGTCAAAGCTGCACTAGTTTTTGAAATCTCTCCTTACAAAAAACTGGTGTTTTGTTTTGGAAACCATGTCCTCACTGCAGACTTCACCTCTTCATCACAGATGAAGTGCTGGCCCTTCAAGTGTTCCTTTAGTTTGGGGAACAGGTGGAAATCACTAGGAGCCACACAGTGGATGTGGCAGCACTGAATTGCATGTCTTGTTGTTGCACTTGGTGTTGTCGTGTTGAAGAAGTGTTTCATTTCTTATTCCAATCTGTTTGACTCTTCTTTTCAATGCGGTATGAGTTTCAATAGAATGTTCATAGTTTATTATTGTTTGTTTCTCGACAAGTCTGCAAGAACTACATGTTCAGAATTCCACAAAACAGTCAACATGACCTTCCCAGCTGAGGCCTGAGTTTTGAAGTTCTCGGCTGAGGTGATCCCTTATGGGACTATTTCATAGACTACCCTTTTTTCTTAGGGTCATAATGATGGACCCAAGGCTCATCACCTGTAACAATATTCTTTAAGAAGTCCTCCCCTTCTTTTTCAACAATTCCAAAAAATTGGAGAAACTTTTTCTGCTAAGAATTCAATAATAGCATGCTGTCTGACCTGAACATCTGAACACTTTTCCATTGCGATGTGTACGGAGTGAAAAATGTAAGCATCTGTGTGGGCAAGGTCAAGAATGGTGGAGGGGAGATACCTTGTGACTACACAGAACTGGTTATATCCAGATATGTCCAATGTAACAAAAAATATTACCGTGGAGGCAAAATTTATCAGCCAACCTTGTAACACCATAGCACATATTTCTGCAAAGTAGTTTTTACACAGTTTTAATTTCCAAGCCACTAACTACTGGGATCAACTACATAAATCAACATAAGGTTATTCTTTTACCTGGAAGTTTTGGGAAATCATGTCACCAGTGGTGCTATGGTTTGAATGTTTGTGGCCTCACCCAAATTCATATGTTGAAACCTAATTCTCAATGTGATGGTAAGAGGTGGGGTTTTGGGGAGGTAATTAGGTCATGAAGGTGGGCCCTCATGAATGAAATCAATGTCCCTATAAAAAGAGCCCCATAGAGATCCCTCACCCATCCTATCATGTGAGGAACACAGTGAGAAGGCACCAAATCTGCCAGCACCTTGATCTTAGACTTTCAGTCTCCAAAACTGTAAGAAATTTCTGTTGTTTATAAGCGACCCAATCTATGTATCCTGTTTTAGCAACATAAACTAAAACAATGGCCATACATTCTTGGACTTGTGTAGCAACACAAGCCACTTATATCAGTCTATAGCTTTTTGCTGCTGAATCCAGGCATATTCACATATAGTACAAATCCAGGAATACTTCATTATGTCTTACTACACAGTCATGCCAAGGCAATTACCATTTGAAAACCAGAAAAACATTTCTTTCTTTTATGTTCAGTGAGGACATTACATCAATTTAAAAACTTCTCTGGGGAAAGGCTGTTAGAGAAAAACTAGCAAAAGACAAATGAAGTGTGGAGTTTAGTTAGGAATACTGTGCCAATTTTGGCTTCTTGGTTGTGACAAATATACTATAGTAATGTAAGATATTAACAGTAGGGGAATGGGTTTAAGAGGTACATGGGCAATTTCTGTGCTATTTTTGTAACTTTTCTGGAAACATAAGACTATCCTAATAGAAAGTTATTTTGTTTATCTTTAGAGATGCAAAGATATTTCAAACATGAAAAACTGTCCCTCCATTTCTATTAATACCAGTTCTTTAAACTGTTAGGTTGAACTACAGAGCTAGAAGTTTTCATATGTTAGTAACAAGTAAGTATTAGCAAGTTCATATGGCTTATCCTAGAATAGTTTGGGTCAAATTTATTGGACTGTGTTACAAAGTTAAGAATAAATATACTTTTCATTTTCAGAAATAAAGAAAAATCAATTGCAACCCATTGCATACGAGCGCATGTGTGTGTGCTTGTGTGCGCAGACACACACACACACACACACACACACACTCCTCTCCTTCTGGAAAATTGTCCCCATGGTTACATTATCTAAAATTTCAATTTGAGGCTGACAAAGAAAGGTGCCAGCCTCAAATAAATACTTATTATTTAAACAAGAGTCTGAGATAGTTGAAAATCATTCAACTGAAACAAAGCATTAATAAGTAGAAGAGAGAGATTACAGTTTGTATGTCAAGCTTACACCAAATTCTTATGGAAAAGAAAAGAAATAAAAGAAGAAAGCAGAGTATTTGTAAACCTTCCTTAATGATAGTCTTCTTCCTTTTTCCAAAGGGTGACATTTAATGAAAAGCTCTTTCATCAGTACATTAACCTTCAAGTAAAAATATGTTGTGAAAGAGGACACAAGAAAATGTTTGTGCTTTTGCAAAAGGCTTATAAAATATTTGAACATGTTTAGCTTCTGAAAAAAATGTTAGGAAGAGAAAGCTGACCGCAGTGGGGAAAAAGAAATCTGGAAAAGCAACTGGCAGGTTTATTATCAAAATCACTCACCTGTGCACAAATCTGATGCATGACATGACCAAATTCATGGAAGTAGGTCCTCACCTCTTCGTGCCTCAGAAGAGAGGGACGATCGGCTAGTGGCTGTGTGAAGTTCACCACAAGGGCCGCCACCGACATCATGCGGTTGCCATTGGGGAGGAGGCAGCCAGGCTGGAGACCAAAGCAGGCTGCATGGTTGTATTTCCCTTCCCTAGAAACCAGAAGTGTACTTCATGAGATATAAACATCCTTCTGTAGCAACAACACTGCTCTGGTCTCTCTCAGTCATTAGGTCGTATTTGCGACATATTTGATAGAAGATGCATTTAATTCACCTTTTAGAAAGCAGGTCAACATTTTGTTAAAAGGAAAAACAAAAACCAAAACCTGACTATGGGTTCACATGTGTTACATCTCCAAGGTTTCTTTTGTTGAAAATCTTACTGTCCGAATTAAGAATATATATCACACTTAGTATACAGCTGTATGTTCAACTTGTTTTAATGAGCTCCTGATTTTGTCAAAGACTGTGTCACTAAACACTAACTAGTGTTAAAGCAAACTTGAGATAAAAGATATGATTTGATTCACTAGGTAGTTATTCCTTAAAAATATTACTGATTAAAAACCAAATTTGTAATAATGTTGTTCCTCTTATTTAAAGAGGGAAGAATGAGTATTCACAATCAAATGAGCTCCTTTGATAAATTACACAATTCTTTTTGAAATAAAATGCTTTTACTTAGCCTGGGGAAAAGCATAAATTACACTATGAAGTTGTTTATTCTTTTATTTTTTTCTTCAAAGATTTATTTTATTGTCTATGAGAGAAGGTGAGAGAGAGGGAGAGAAAGAGGAGGGAGGGCCCAGAGCAGTCTCCATAGTTGTACATTGTTGGCTGTGACATGGTTTCATTCCACAAAGGTGGATGTGGGGCCACATGGGGTGGGAACTAAACCAGGGGCCTCGTGCATGGGAGTTGAGTACCTTCAGCACCGAGCCATCCTGGCAGTTACCAGTTGCACTGCAGTTTAGCTGATGGGGTCTGTATGGGCCGGGGCAAGAAACAAAACTCTGGACCTCACGACTGCAAGACAAGAGCTCAACCACTGAGCTATCCTGGCATTCCCTAAGGTTGCCTATTCTTCGACAATGTGGTTATCAGTGATATTCTCTCCAAAAGCTACAGGTCATTATACTTTATTCTAGGAGTAGGTTTCTTTCTTTCTTTTTTGCTAGGAGACTAGCAGTACTTTCAGGTTTGCGGTGAATTTTTTTTAGTGTGATTTGTGTATATTTTTCTGTATTATCTTTTCATGGTGACTCTTATTACTCTTGGGTTTTTTCCTGCTGATGCTATTTAAGTTAAAAAAACAACAACACCAATCCTTTCCCAGCTATATTATGATATACAAAACTGGAAAGGGCATTATTCCTACGCTTACAACAATCACAGGCTGTGCACTAAGTAAATTGCAAATTTACTGAATCCACCAGAAAGCAAAGTTTGGAGGGTAATCAACTAATCTACAGTTGAAAACACTTAGGTATAAATCTAACAAAATATGTACAAGATCTATGTAAGGAAAACTACAAAACTCTGATGAATGACATCAAAGAAGAACTAAATAAATGGATATAAGGGTGTCCCAAAATTGACACAAGAAGTAATTTTGATAGAAAACACAGGTTTAGGGGAAGCCAGGATGGCTCAGTGGGTTAAGCGCTCACTTTGCAGCGCCGGGGACCCGGGATTGAGTCCCGGCCCTGGCCCGTGCAGACCCATGTGCTGAACTGGGGAATGCCCTCAGTTCAGTTTTCTCCCTGTCTCTGTATCTCTCTCTCTCTGTCAAAAACAATAAAAAGAAAAAATAAATAAAGAAAGAAAGAAAGAAAAAGAAAACACAGGTTTATAATTAAAAATTGTAAATTTTCATTGCTCAACAATGAAAATGCGTTGTTCTATGGTGTAGTGCTCCATTTTTAATAACCCTGAACTGTCAGCTGTCACACTGTCTTTTTTTTTCGTTGGCAACACTTTACTGCATAAAGGACGCAAAATTAAAATCTTACGTGAATTTTGGGACACCCTTTATTATGTTCATAGACAGGAAGTCTCAATATCAGCAAGATGTCAGTTCTTCCCAACTTCATCTACAGATTCAGTGCAGTCCCAATCAAAATCACAGCAAATTATCTTGTAGATATTGACAAACTGATTCTAAAATTTCTAAGGAGAAGCAAAATACTGAAAAGAGACAACTCAGTATTGCAGGAGAAGAACAAAATCAGAGGACTGACACTACCGATTTTGAGACTTCTATAAAGCTATAGTAGTCAAGATGTTATGACATCAGTAAAAGAACAGACAACAGATCAATGGAACAGCACAGAGATCCCAGAAACAGACCCACATAAACATATCGACTGCTCTTGCCCAAAGGAACAAAGGCAATCCAATGGAGCACGATAGTTCTATCAACAAATGGTGCTGGAACAACTAGATATCTGCATGCAAAAAAAAAAATAGAAAAAATCTATCTATCTATCTATCTATTTATCTATCTATCTATATCTACACACAGACTTTACACCAAGCTTGTCCAACCTGCAACCTGCAGGCTGCATGCAGCTCAGGATGGCTTTGAATGCAGTGCAATACAAATTTGTGAACTTAAAACATTATGAGATATTTTTGTAATTTTTTTTTTTTTTTTTTAGTTGATCAGCTATCATTAGTGTTAGTGTATTTTATGTGTGGCCCAAGGCAATTTTTCCTCCAATGTGGTCCAGGGAAGCCAAAACTCCACAATTAGAAAACAACCCAAATAACAAAAAACCAAGTATATGAGAAAGATGCTCCACATCATATATCATCAAGGATATATAAATTAAAATACAATGAGATACCACTCCATACTTATACAACATTGATAATACCAAATACTGGTGAGGATGTGGAACAATGGGAACTCTCTCTTTTTTTTTTTTTTTAATTTGTAATTAATTAATTATTATTTTTTTATTGTCAATGGGAACTCTTATTCATTGCTGGTAGAATGCAAAATGGTACAGACACTTTGGAAGACAGTTTGGTGGTTTCTTAGAAAATTAAGCATACTCTTACCATATGATCTAGCAGTTGTGCTCTGTGGCATTTACCCAAAGGAGTTGGAAATTTATGTCCACACAAAAATATGCACACAGGTGTTTATATTTATAATTGCCAGTTTTATTCATAATTGTCAGAACTTGGAAGTAACCAAGATGTTCTTCAATAGATGAATGGAATAAATTGTGGTACATCCAGAAAATGAAATTTATTCAGTGCTAAAAAGAAATAAGCTATCAAGTCACAAAAAGACATGAAGGAACCTTATGTGCATATTACTAAGTGAAAGAAGCCAAGCCAATGTGAAAAGGCTACATACTATACAACTGCAATCTGACATTCCAGGAAAGGTAAACTATGGACAAAGTAAAAAGATCAGTAGTTGCCAGGGATTAAGGGGGAGGGAGGAATGAAAATAGGTGATTTTTAGAGCAGTGAAAGTACTCTGTATGATACTATGATGATAGATACATACCATTATAATTTGTCCAAACACACAGAATGCACATCAAGAGTGAAACATAATGTAAACTATTAACTTTGGGTAATAATGATGTGTCAGTGTAGGTTCATCAGTTGTATCAAATGTACCAATTTGGTAGGGGTTGTTGACAACAGGGGAAGCTATTCATGTGTGGGTTGAGGGGTATATAGAAAATCTCTGTACTTTATGCTCAATTTTGCTGTGAACCTAAAACTGCTCTAAGAAATAAAATATACTTTTCAATAAAGATTTATTTTTATTGTTTTTGACAGAGAGAGAGACAGACAGACAGAGAGACAGAGAGAAGGGGGAGGGCCCAGAACAGTCTCCATAGTTGCACATCATTGGTTCTTCCACATAGTTTCATTCTACAGGTGGACTCAGGGCTGCACAGGGCAGGAACTGGGTCAGGGTCTCACCCCAGTGAGAACTGAACTGGGGACACTCCCCAGTTCAGCATATGGGTTCACATGAACCCACATGGGCCAGGCCGGGATTTGATCCTCGGTCCCTGGGGCTGCAAAGTGAGCACTTAACCCACTGAGCCATCCCAGCTTCCCCCAAATCTATTTTAAATAAACAAACCAACAAATGAAACAGAACCATGCCAAAGCTGAGCTAGGAGCAAGCAAAGGTGTAGAAAGGGAAGGCAGACAGAGAAGAGGACATGCATACCAGCCATTGTGCACTCAAACTGATAAAATCTGCAGCCAGCCCAGCCTCTGGTTGTTTAATGTGTTGGCCCATCAGTGTTTCTGGAATGATTTCATTTAGTTAGTTGAAATGTGTAAACAAGTAAACATCTACAATCCGATTAACAGAAAAACTAATCTGGGAAGTGTTTAATCTGTTAGATTTTATACCTCTTGGTATATTATAAAAGGCAATGAAAATATTCTTGATTTGAGAGTAACATGGGTGAGACTGTGTTAGAAAAACAACAGTTGTGTTTTCTTCCAGAAATATTTGAAGAATTACAAAAAAAAAATCTAAGAATAGCTTAAAATCTAAGACTTTCTACCAATTTAAGCCATCAATGACAATGAGGGGTATTTACCTTTCTTTTAAAAATTAAACTTGATAATTTTTAATTTGAAAAGATTCCTTATTCTGAGATCATGCCTTTTTACATATTTTAAGATGAAATGATGCTGATTTTAAAGAATGTTCTTAGCTGGCAATCTTATGTTGGAACCATAAGAGAGTTTTTGTTTTTGTTGTGTCTGATAATCTCAGTATTTGAATAAAAACTGAAATGTGATTAAAAAAAAATTCCTGAACCTACTCCAAATATCCTTTTTTGAGTTAATGAGACATGCAATAAGTTCATCCTTTATGAAGTAAGCATGTAAGGTGACACGAAGTGAATATTAAGTAAGTCACTGGTCAATACGATCTGGTCCTCCTATCAGACTGCTGATCGCAATGACCAGATCTCAAAGAAACCAATTACCATGTATCTTGGCAGAGAGACAGCAGGAATGGATGGCAAGAACTATCTTTGATTTGGAAAGGAGAATATGAGGATAGTTAAAGGAAGCTCTGAGGTTGAAGGATTTCCCATGAACGAATTCTTGGCTTAAAACTGTATGCTGACACTTTTCAATTAAAAATAGACCCATCCGCATTTGACATGAGTTTATTTTTAGCTCATATCAGAAGGGCAAGTCCATAAAGCATTGGAATAAGATACCTCTACCCACTGTCTGAATGAAAGTTTTCCAGCCTTATTCCCAGCAGACGTTACCCAGTTTGTGGATTTTAAATTTGGTATTACTACTGAACTACTGTATTTTCCGGCGTATAAGACGACTTTTGAAATGAAAAAAAGTCAACCGAAAATCGGGGGTCGTCTTATACGCCCGGTCGTCTTATACGTTGGAAAATACGGTAGGGGGTTATTGTAATTTCCTTTTGCCTATTTAGTAAAATGGATTGGTACCTGTAACATGCTGGCTTTGTTTTAGAAAGCAGCTAGAGAGAAAGTGATCCTTTCCTCTCTAATGAAACACTGTGGAGTTCCTAGTTACCACATGCTACAGATATAATGATACTTTTAGTTCTTACCATGGATTGAATGCCTAGCCTATGTGATTTGCATATATAGTTTAGCACACAAAACAATCCTGTAAAGGGATCATCAGTCCCATATCACAAAGGAGAAAAGAGTCTCAGAGGTTATGTCACTCAAACATTCCAACTCAAGTTTGACTGACTGCAAAGATTTTGCTGTTCCTACTACATAGTGTTACTTCTCAGCCAGATTCTGTGGAGGAGTGGCCATAGATTGAAGAGCACTGGCAGACAGATTACCTGAATAATAAACATTTTGGGGGTCAATTTTAAATTAAGTAAATGCAGTGCACAAGCTAGATGATGATGATGATAGCTGCTAACATTTATTAAGCACTTGTTATGTGTTGGGTAGTCTCTGATTAATGTTTTGCATGTAATTAACCATTTTATCCTTACAACAACCTTACAAAGCAGGTAGGGTTAGTATTCCCATTTTATAGGCCTGTAATATACATAAAGAATCTGAGACACAGAAACATGAAGAACTTGCCTGGTAAGTGATGGAGCCAGATATTCTGGCTTAGGAGCCCACATTTTTAAGATAATCCCTTTACAGAGAACCACACAAGAGAATTTTGGAAGATAATGAGTGTTTACCTGGGTAGGAGTTAAATCCCAAAAGTCCCCTCAAGCAATATGATTGTCAGTACCTTGGAAAGAGGTCCAAGTAGAACTGTCCCAATACTTCTCCTGTGGCTTTATCCTTTACAGTGTACAGTGTAACACTTTTATGCCACACATGAGCATCTGCCTCTTGCTCAAATGAAAGTCCCAGCAACTCCTGGTAGATGTTCAGCAAGCCTTCAGTGACCACTTCAATTGGGAAGTATTCCTTGAGGATCTCTTGGTCTATGGAGTACTTAAGTTCTTCTGTCTGAGTCATATAGTAATGTAGATCCCAGGCATTGATTTTCCCATCATATTTAAAACCTCTCTCTTCACATTCCTTTTTCTTCAAATTCAAAATAAACTCTCGTTCTGCCTCACCCAAAGGTTTTAATTTCTGGCTTAAATCATCTGTAAGAGAAGTGGGAAAAATCAACCGTCTATTACTCTTTGGAATAATCATGCTCATACATACCACTCGTGTCTGAGCATGGTGCTTTTTTTTGTAGTACTTGATACAGATAAACCGAGTGACAGGGAGAGAAGGAGGGGGGATGGATAGAGGGGGAAAGAAAAGCAGGCTCTATAATAACAGCACTGCTGCTCTCTTCAAGATGATTTATTGCATGACTCCTCGCCCCTTTTACTTTTAGCACCACCCAAACCAGGTTATGACTTCCTCATAGCACCAACAAAGCTGAAGTTTATCTCAGAGAACTCTGACTCAAGAGTGTTATAATTCAGGGAATGTAGCAGTAGTGAAACTAAACTCATGTACATGATTATTCTTCAATGAGATGAGGCTCCTCAGGAAGGCAGGGAAAATAAATCAAATATGACCTGTGATCAGTATCACTAAAAATTGCTCAATGCCTTTGATGACCATGCATTTCTCAAATTACGCCATTTCTATGAGGAAAATATATTTTGACAGAGCAATTCTACTTTTAAGATGGAAGTCACAATTTATATACTGTGCTTAATTTTTGACTACATTGGGCAAAATAAACATGCTCTTATTATTTATTCTTCACACTTTGTTATATACATAAGACAGACATGTGTTTGGCTCTATAGGGGACATGGCAGTCTGGGAGGCATCCCAATATGTGGAAGGAAGGTAGTAGCATGTCTTGTTAGGCATTAGGATAAAAAAATCCCAACGATACAAGATAGAATGAAGCACGGGCTGAGGAGTGCCATGAAGAGAAAGGAGGAAACTCAGGGAAGATACAAAGATATATTCTGATTAGGCCTGTTAGAAAATATGTGAATATAAGTAGCAAGAGGACAATTCAGATGGGAATACTATAATTTTCAATTACAGAAAAAACTACTTTTAAAGGAATTAAGTTGATCAAGTCATTATTAAGTAAAAATTTCAGTAGGTGCCGTCATCACTAAAGGAAATATTCTCACCAAACCTGTTTACTACCTGAGCCATTTTCTTTTATTACATGCATCAGAATATATGGCAATCAGCTGTTCAAATGTCTCTTGTTACCACTCAGTGGAAAATTCAATGAGGAAAGACCTCATCTTAATCCTTTCCACAGTCTTACCATTTAGCACACTGCCTAATGCAGAGTAGTTATTTCATATATGTCTCAACTAATTATATAAATCAATTAATTATATAATAACCAATAGCTACCACTGATGGAGCAACTGCTACATATCATACCTGATACCAGCATATATATATTAATAAATCAAGGCATGGACATTGAGGACATAGTGGAGTAAATATTGGGCTGAAGGCTGATTTTAACACATTATTAATCATGTCTAACTACATTAAACTAACAAATAGATACCGCAGTAAAAGACTATAAACTCTGACTAGTTGTTAAAGCTGAATAAAGTTGGAAAGAAGTCAATGAGGAAAGTTAAAAGTTTACTTTGGTAAAAGTTTACTTTGGTAAACTCTAATTAGAAAAGATTACAATGAAAATCAATTATCTTTACCATGGCTGTTATTCAACCATTTTCATTAAGATGAAAGAGAAAAACAGAGTGACCACTGGAATAGCGACACTCACATTGAGCTGGGGATGGGGAACAGTGAAAGAGTACCACTGACTAAATGTCACAAACATAAGAATCATGATTTTAAAAAGATTCGTGAAAAGTGCTTTTAAATAAATGTGAATATAGTTATTAGGTAATAGTTTTCATGCATATTATTTTATATTAGTTTTATATATAATAAGTGGCTTCCGGAATATAAAATGTTGATTTTTTTGGTTTCTATATTTCACTTTCATTTATGTCATATTTGTCAGCTTATTTAACATGAATTCATAAGTAGCCATGCTGTAACTACCATCACCTAGAGGCAGTGGGTTAATACTGTCTGTCAGGACACGAGGCGTCTTATTAGGCATTAGTACAAAGACCCCTAAATTACAAGATAGAATGAAGCAAGGGCTATAATAGTGAAATAAACAATGAGCAAATCCTAAGAATCATGCATAGTTCCTAACATATTGTTAGTGATCAATAAATTTCTCTTGAATGAATGAAAAAAAGGATATCCTCAAAAGCATATTAGGTTCTGAGGCCCTCTGTCAAGTTGGTATCATGCAGCAAAACAGTCATAGAAAAAAAGAACTGGAAATATGCAACTGATTAAAAAGAGGAAGAGCCTAACCTAGAAAGCACGTTACGTGGCTTGTGCTCTTCGCAGTGTTCATTTCAAGGACAAAGTCAGCATGTGTGCTATAGCCAAGCAGTGTGGCCACTCTGGCCCGAAGTGGGAGTAGCTCTTGCAGAATTGTGGTGTTTTCCTAGTAATAAACAACAAAAATAAACATTAATAATTAATTGGCTCCAAAGCACTAAAATTATTGTGACATGTATTTTAAGTTGGTTAAAACTGTCAAATACTTTTATGTATTCTCAACTTCTAGTAAATTATTTCATTTCAGAGTTACAGAATATTTTGTTTTTTTGAGTCATGATCTAATTGTATTTCTGAAATAACTGACTTTTTAAAGAGAATTATTTCATTGTTTTTGACAGAGACAGAGAGAGAGAGAGAGAGAGAGAGAGAGAGAGAGAGAGAGAGAGAGAGAAGGGGAAAAACCCAAAGCAGTCTCCATAGTTACATAACAGTTTTCAATATGGTTTTATTCCACACAGGTGGGTGGGGGGCCTCCCACATGGGAGGCATGCCTCCTTGAAGTATGGGCTGAATCAGGGGTCAAGAACTGGACTGGGAGCCTTCTGCATGGGAAGAACAACCCAGTTCAGCATATGGGTCCTCACGGGCTGGGGCTGGGATTTGATTCTTAGTCCTTGGGGCTGCAAAGCGAGTGCTTAACCCACTGAGCCATCCCAGCTTCCCTAATGGACTTCTTAAACCTCAGGAGATTGCTGGGTCTTAATAAAATGTTAGGTACTGTAAACTTAAGAGTGAAAACTCAGAGATGCCCCACCAGCCCTGGACTGTTGATTAGGGAGAATACAACTTTTAGTTTATTTAATCCATTCTATTTTTTATCAAAATAGCTTAGAGCCTGTGGCCATATCAAGCAGGTTGCCAATGAGCAAGGAATGAACTAAGTCTTGTAGGAATGAGGAATTAGGAAGCATAATGCTCAAACAAACAGGAATATTAGTCTCTGAGTTGACTTCAACATTGGTGAACAAAACAAACCCATTTTTTAAAATCTCCCATAAAAACAACAAAAAAGACCAACATTCATAGTACCTCTTTACACCTTGTATTAAAAGCCATTTCCATCTTCCTTCTGGTTTCAGGGATACAACATTTCTTCATGACAGGAAAATAGTGTGGATATTTTAAGGTAATTTTATATTTGTCATCATCTGTCTTTTCTAAACTGTCAATGAAGTCATTAGGAAGTGCACCTGCAGAAAAGCATTTTCTTATACATCAATTTTTCCACTCACTAATGCTTAATTTAGCACTGGCAAGGTGCCTTTAAGAACTCCAGGAATTTTTTGGAGTAATTAAAATTCAAGTAAAATAATGACAATTCTTACACTATCATTTGGATGCTATGGCAGTTAGAGAACAGGTGGCGTAGGAGATGGTGATTCAAGGATGAATAGGCTTCAGTGCACTCGTACAGGTGGTGCTTTGATGAAGGACAGGCAAAATTAAGCCAAGTAAGATCCAGAACAGAGTAAAAGGAGATTAGTCTAGTTTACAAGATAGAGGACATTGATTTTTTTTTTTTTTTAATTTACATTTATGAGTTTGAAGTGTAACTCTATTTT
>PVKE010014646.1:19469-34701 GCA_004027555.1 Craseonycteris thonglongyai | reverse complement strand
CTCCAAGGTAAAGCCCCCGGCTCTCCCGTCAGCGCCTCCAGCAGAAGAGTCTCCGAGGGAGCCTAACGCTGCTACGAGTCACGTGACAGCCTCTCCTCCGCCACCCACACAAGACTCTTCGCCTCTCTCAGAAAGCAATGCTGATGCATGTTTATTACTGTATAAGGTTTTGTCATTAACCTTATTAATTAGCACTGACACGTTTAAGTAAATACGTATACTGTTGTCATTTGTGTCTTAAATGAGTAAAGTATGAATACTGTTTACATATTTAAAACATTCTTGTACCCGCATACATGAAAATTCCTAGGGGCAAACCCTACTTCGCAGTTTTTCAGCTTTCACGGAAGGTTCTGGTCCCCATTAACCGCGAAAAACGAGGGATCGCTGTGTGTATATATATATATATATATATATATATATATAATATATCTTTAAATGAATTAATGTTGTTATGTTGCTCTTATGTCACCTTTTAGGATGACAGACCCATATTTGAGATTAGGATCACTGATTCAGACTGTATGACTTAATGTCTTAGTTTTGAAAAAGGTATTCCTCTTTTTGTCTTGCTTGTACAGCTCACACACACACACACACACACACAGTTTTCTTACTTTTTAAGTTATCTTTTTTTCTGAGAGTTTAGAGCAAAACAATGTTTTGAGCCCAAAAGACATATCAATTCATGCACTTCTTTATATGAAAGTATGTGATATTACATATTAGTCAGTAAATTCTGAACCAGTTTAAGGGATACATGTAAATTGTGAGATTGAAATCATTAAGATCTCTTAACAACTGGGAGAAATAAAAATAACACATATAGAAATTTGAGGGAAGCCGGGATGGCTCAGTGGGTTAAGCGCTCACTTTGCAGCCCCGGGGACCGAGGATCGAATCCCGGCCCCAGCCCGTGTGGACCTATATGCTAAACTGGAGAGTGTCCCCAGTTTGGTTCTCACCGGGGTGAAGACCCTGGCCCTGCTCCTGCCCTGTGCAGCCCCTAGCCCACCTGTGGAATAAAACTATGTGGAGAAACCAATGATGTACAGCTATGGAGACTCTTCTGGGCCCTCCCCCTTCTCTCTGTCTCTGTATCTGTCTATCTCTCTCTGTCTCTCTCTCTCTCTCTCTGTCAAAAACAATAAAACAATAAAAAAAACAATTAAAAAAAAGAAATTTGATAATTTTTAAGAAAGGAAAGGCAAATTAAAATCTTTTGCATTCTAATGAATGATTAAGTAGGCACTTTGACACCTTTATTTAGAGGGCAGTTTTCACAAGCATGCTGTGTGTGCAGGAAGGAGGAGCAAAGGAGAGGAGTACCTACCTAAGTTTAGGGAACAGAGTAGGGATCAAAAAAGACTTAGAGGAGCAGGGACTCTGGAGATAAACCTGAAGGATGGATACAAGTAAGCCAGGCAAAGGAGTCCAGAATGAATGAATGGCATAAATGAGGTTGTTGGGAAAGAACCATATCAACCAGCAGGCTTTCATTCGGTACAAAATAATAAAACGTATATAATAGAGATGAACCTTAGAAGGAGTAAGAATGCCCAGTGAATACCATCAATCTTAATCACCCCAACTTTGGCTGGGTGTGAGGTTTTCTTTATGGAGGGTACACTATTCAAGCCCTGCCTTTAGTTTAAGTTAATATGAAACTCTTTCTCTTTTTTTTTTATTGTATGTTCGTACAAAATTATAGTTGCTGGTATTTACATTTCGTATCTGTTGATTCCACTCAACAGGAATTCCTCAATAGCAAAACCCAACTTACGTGTATTCCATAAGTGATGTACAGTGCCAGTCATATAATATTTGGACTATATGAATATAGTGAAATGAAGTAAGTGTTGGTGATACTGTGTGTGTTTATTTAGATGACAGTTTTCAACTCCTTTGTCTTCCACTGAGAGATGTGGTATGCAGCAAATGGGGCTCTGTACTCCAATATCTCCATAGCTCTGCTATAACACAGAGAAAAGGATGGCTAACTTTAGAAATATATCATTGTTAGTCAAACAAATAAACCTTAACCTCTGGGATTGGGCTTTGTGATAGGTAGATTATATAGACTTGAAATGGATACTTAGCTAGGTATTAGAAGGAGAACACAATGCTGTATTCTTTAAGCTGTTGAATTGTTTATTCCCCAAACTATAAATCTTCACTGTTGCAGTAAATTCCATATGTGAGCAGTTCACTGGAACCTAATGGGATAAAATAACCATTGATTGAATTCTGGGACTGGAAAATAAAGGATGCCTCCTTGTGGTCTTCTGGTTCATTGGGGCCCAGGAAGTTTGAGGCTTGAGAGTAGAGGATTAACCTCACGGTTCTTAATACAGGGCACAACAACAGAACTGTCTGGATGGCTTTTCAAAATAGGAACACTTGAGCCCAGCCTTCAGCACTGAAATGGAGCCCGGGTGTGTGCATTTTGAAGATGTCCCACCGTGGATGTTCATGCACAGCTCTGTTTGAGAACTGCTGATGAACTGTATACAAACAAGAATAATGCAAAGGCAAAAACAAAAATAACAATAACAACAGCAGCTGCTTTTACAGCTTAGTGAGCATTTTCAACTGGGTTACTCTGCCTACTCTTTACAATAACCCAGCAAGATAAGGAATATTAAACTCATTTTATAAAAGGAGAAACTGAGGTTTGGAGAAGCCCAGTAAATTTCCTGTTTCCATTGCTGAGAAACAGCAGAGCTAAACTCAATCCCAAATCTACTGACTTCTCTAGTATTAAAATCTTCTTTGGCAATGAAGTCCTTTACATCGTCAGATGAGGTCATAGTATTTCTTTTTCTCACCCTGTTCACCACAGCTCCTTCCTTATATGTGTCCTATCCAGTGGAATCCCATTATTGAAAGCCCTGTTTCCATATAGATATATTGAAAGGAGCTTGAATTAGGTAATATATCTTTAGGATAATCAATATTGGTAATTATATCAATTTGATAACCCCATAATAACTTCCTGACTTTTTTAGAGTGCAAAAATTATACAAGGGATTCCCAATGATGTTTTAAGGAGAGTCGAGACACCAGATTAAGGTTGTACTATTCTTTATTTGCCTTGAAGATACAGTCTATACTGACTAGTCATTAACTTCTGAACAGAAAGCTTTTAGAATAGATGTACATATGTTTTTATTGAGCAATTTCAATTCCCTGGGGGTGATTTCTCAAGAAAAAAGTAATTTTGTATCCCTGAATTAAGAATTTTCAAGTATCTGGGGATGCCAATATAGCTCAGCAGTTGAGTACTTACCTTGCAATCAAGAGTTCAGGTTCAATTCCTGGCCTTGGTCTATGCAATCCCATATGCTGAACTGCAGCACAACTGGTAACCAAAGATTTCTGCCTCCCAACATGGGAGGACCCTATTTGGGTTCCTGCCCCATGCAGCCCCACATCTACCTGTGTGGAATGAAAAGTCACAACTAAAGATATACAACTAGGAAGATGGCGCTGGCCCTCCCCTCTTCTCTCTCTCTTTCTCACCTTCTCTCAAACAATATAATAAAATCTTAAAAAAAATTTTTTTCAAATATCAATCAAGGATTTAAGTGTGTTTCCATTTATGATGTAAGGCCATTTATAATAATTCCTGGTTTAGGGGACTGCTCCGGTCCCTTTTCTTTCATCTTCCATCAGAGTGCAAACTTTTTTTCCTGGAGATGATTCTCATTCACTCATTTTTATTTTTGCATTTATTACATTTAACATTTCTTTCTATAATTTTGTTCTTCTTTTATGTCTTGACAGCTTATTACTTCATCCTTTTTTCCTACATAGATTAATGTCTCTCAATATAATCTTGACCTTAACAAAAGCTTTTAGACAATTCTCAAAGTTTTTGGAGTTCAAAGAAAACAAGTTCACAATTCAATCACAGTGACAACCTAACACAAACATCACTGAGGCAGAGCCTTTAAATGATATGTACTCTAAAGGAGTAACTGAGAGAGAGGCCAGGATGGCTTAACGGATTAAGCGCTCATTTTGCAGCTCTGGGGTCTGGGGATCAAATCCTGGCCCCGGCCCGTGGAAACCCATATGCTGAACTGGAGTGTGGCCCCAGCTCAGCGCTTGCCAGGGCAAGCCTCCCATGTGGGAGTCCCCTGGTTCGACCCCCAGCTTGCGGGGGCACGTCTATCATGCAGGAAGCCTCCCAGGCTGGTTCCTGCCCTACGTGGTGGCCCGGCCACCTGTGTGGAATGAAACTGTGGAAAACTGATGATGTATAACTATGGGGCCCTCCCCTTGCTCTCTGGCTCAGTCTTTGTCTCTCTCTCTCTCTGTTAAAAACAATAAAATAAATCTTAAAAGATTGACTGAGATTTTAATTTTAAGCAAGACATTATCCAGTGGCAGCTTTAACTTAGAACCTATATAGCTTCCAAGTGAAGTCTCAGATTAAGCCTGATTTGTTTTTTAGTTCATCCATCTAAGAAATAGAAAAATTGAGTTTATTTACCAGCTTCTAACTGTTCGTTGTATTTTTTTCTAACCTATTATTCAAGGTGGTTAAACTCAAGATTGTCACCATCTGACTTAAGCATTTAGAGGTGAATTGTGGAATGATGCCATTTAGTTCACACTGTTGATGTCCCTATGGGTAATAAAGCTTGGCAAAGCAAAGGGAAAGCCAGCTCTGACATCTGTTTATCTCCTCAGTGCCCTTTCTGATATCTGTTTATCTGGATGTGCTGTCTAAGGAATGTCATGTACTGTAAATGTATTTCCTAAACCATGGTATAACTGGGAGAGAAGATGGAATACTTCTACTTTCTCAAAGCCTTCTTTGCTTCTTTATTCAACTTACTTTTAACTGAAAAGTTGCTTATTGAATCTGTTTTCAGCCTTTGGGGGGCTTTGAGGACAATTGCAGAAGCTGCCTAAAGGTAATATAGCCCTACTGCCCACCAATAAGTTAGACTCTGCCTGAGAATTGAAATTAGTAGTCTGCTTAGAAAAGGAGACATTTGTGTGGAGATCAAAAGAACTCAGCCAGATCATCATTTTTGTTCACTAAGTAAATAATAAGTAGATCTGCTGAGACAAGTTTCTTAAATAAATAATATTACTAGTCCTATCCACCATAGTGTGATGCTTGATAAAAATATTTGTCAGGATAACCACCCTAAAGAACACATTCCTTTTTAATGTAACCCTTATATCTAGTTAGAGATGGAACATGATTGTTATTATTCATTTTAGGACAGGTCACAATCACGTTGGAATAATAAGATCCTGGAGATTCTTGTGAGGAAAGAAATCATTGTCTATATTTTAAGAGCTGGAAGTAAAATAGGCAAAAGTTATCCCATTGTGGATTGTGTGTCAAATGCCCTTGAAGGTGCTTTGTCATCACATTTAGATGCTAAGTTCCAATGAACAGTCCAAAGCACTATAATAATAACAGAATAAGCATATATTATAGGTCATCAGTTATGGTGAATACAAGACAGAAACAAAGATAGTTAAATAACAACAAAAATTTTTCTGTGAAAAATAATCTGTGAAGAGGCATGTTTCCAATATAGAAAGTTTAGAGATTGCTTATAGCTCAACCAAAGGTAACTATGGGTGAATCTGAAAACTGAATATCTTTCAAAAATGTTCAGATAGGGATGAAAAGAAACAATAGCAATAGGGACAGCAGGACACTATTTGATAAGGTAAGAATATAAAGAAATATAAACAGAATTTATGATATAACAGAGGTAAAGCTAGATGTATTTGTCATAACAACAAATAAAAATGGGATAGACATCAGTTAAAATAATGAAACAGAGTTTAGAATAACTAAAGAAAACAAAACCCTATTGGTCAATAAGCAACTGAACTAAAATGAAGTGAGTGCCAAAGTCATATCAAAACATTGAATTTGAGGTTAAGAAAAATGTGTCTAAAAGTATTACTTTATTGTAATGAAAAATTTGGGACATAGTAGAAGTACAAAGACTCTAAACCAAATCTAAACAAAAATAGGGAAAGCCGAGAGCTTGTTCATTAGAAAGAAACTCCAAATTAATAAAACATATAAAACTTTAGGAAACCTAATGTTATGGACTCAATTGTGTTCCCCACAAATATGAACCTCAGCTGTTGAAATCCTAACCCCTAATACCTCAGAATTTGATTATATATGGATATAGGATATTTAAAGAGTTAGTTAAGTTAATTGGACTTCATTAGGGTGGGCCATAAGCCAATATGACAGGTATCATGAAAGTGGATTTTAGAATACAGATCTATGCAAGAGGAAAGACCATAAGGAGATACAAGGTGAAGAAGTTCATCAACAGACCTAACAGAGAGGTCTCAGAAAAATACCAGTCCTGCTGACACTTTGATCTTGGACTTCTAACCTCAAGAATTGTGAGAAAATATATTTCTGTTGTGTATTTTTGTTGTTTCAGTGGCCCAGTCTGTGGTACTTTGTTATACAGCTCTAGCAAACTAATACACCTAACTTTACAAAAAGAATAATATATAATATTATTATTAAGAAGGAAGAAATCATTAAAAGAACTGAATAAAATAAAAGTAAAAACAAATTGCATTCATTTTTGATAAATAATAAAATTATATAAATAATTTTTAGGTATATAATAAATTAAATATCACTAAAAATAGGCAAAATAAAAAATCAATAAATATGACATTCATCAAAAATAAAAGAAAAAATATAATCATTTCAGTAGACAGTGAAAAATCATTTGGCAAAATCTAACATTCAATTCTGTCAAAAATTCTCAGCAAACTAGTAAAAGAATAGAGCTATCTCAATTTAATAAAGAACACATGTAAATCTATAGCTAACTATATGTATAATGGTAAAAGACTGAATGGTTTCATTCTAAGATCAGAAACAACAAAAGGAATTCCATTCTCACCACTTCTATCCAACATTGTACTTGAACTTCTAGTTAGTTCAACAAGATAAGTAAAGGGAATAAAATGCATCTAAATTAGCAATAAAGAAGTAAAACAGCACGTATTCATTGATTAAATGATCATGCATATAGAAAATTTGATAGAGTCTACGGAAAAATAAAACTATTGGAAAAAAATGAATTTAGCAAGATTGTAGGATACAAGAGTAATATTCAAAATCAATTGTATTTCTATTCATCAACAATAATCACAAATTTAAATTAAATAAAAATATTATTTTTAATAGCACCAAAAATATTAAATACTTGAGGGTAAATTGACAACAGATATGCAAAACTTGTATATTGAATCTATGAAGTATTCCTGAGAAGATTAAGAAAAATCTAATAAATAAAGTGGACTCAATAGTGTGAAGTTGTCATTATCCACATATTTTCTACAGAATAAATAAAATTTCAATCAAAATCCCAAGGGACTTTTTAAAAAATAGAAATTGAATTACTGAGTCTAAAACTTATTGGAAACGCAAAGGATTAGAATAGTCAAAGCATTTGAAAAAATAACAGTATATTTAGAGGACTAAAACTACCTAACTTCAAGACTTTTTAAGCCTATAGAATTCATAGCAGTATAATATTGGAGTAAATGTAACAAATAGAACAATGAAATAGGATAGAGCATTTAGAAATAGAACTATATATGTATAAACAATTGATTTTTTACAAAGATGAAAAGTGAATTCCTTAAAGGAAAAGACTTTTCAACAAAATTGTGCTAGAATAATTGAACATCCATACAGCAAGCAATATCAAGGACGATTTTGAAGAAACTTTAAGACTTTACTGGGAATATTAAAAAAAGAAACATATGACCTCACTTAAGGTGGAATATAAAACTGAAAGGAATAAAGAAACAAAGACTCATGAACACAGTCAATAGTTTAGTGGTTACCTGAGGGTGGGGGAGGGAGGTGGGGGGGAGAGGTAGGTGGGGGGGAGTAGGGAGGGGAAATCAAACACATGGTGATGGAAAGTGAGCTGATTCTGAGTGGTGAGCACATAATGCAATGTATAGACAGTGTAATGTAGAATTGTACACCTGGAAACAATGTAATTAATATCAATTAATGTCACCCCAATAAATGTAACAAAAAACAATTTTAAAAAGATTGACTAAAAAGGGACTTATCTTGTATCTCTATTTTTGGGTAGAAAGACTCATTATTATAAAACTGTCAATTTCTCTAAATAAATCAATTTATGATTTTCATGAAATAATAATACCAACACCAATGTAACTTTATTTTGCTTTTGAACCATGACAAGTTAATTCCAATGTTTACATAGACAAAATATGTGAAAATAATTAAAAATTTTTTTAAAGTTATGAAAAGTGACTTATCTACTACATTTTAAAACATGTTATAAAGCTGAAATAATAAAAACAGTGCTATTTTGATGCATAAATTAATAGATCAATGAAGTAGATAAGTATCTAGAAATAGAACCAAGTATATATGGGAAATAAGCATATAATAAAAGTGACATTAAAATATGTAAAAAACATTCATTTTTTTAATAAACAATTTTGAGGTAATTAATCAGCCATTTGGATAAAAATAAATTTAGAACATAATTACAGTCCTTTTAAAGATAAACTTAAGACTAAACAATGATGAAATAGTAAAATAAAATTGTTAAAAAATCACAAAAGGATATAAAGAAATACTTTTATAATCTTGAGATGTTAAAAACCTCTCTTGCCTGAAATAAAAGCCTGAAAGATTTAAAATGTTAAATACATAAAAATTGAAAACTTTGACACTGCAAAACACACCATAAACAAGGGCAGATGAATACAAAAGATCTGTAATCAATGTGATAGAAAAAAAGAGTATTTGTGGTATACAAAGCACTCTTAAAATTGGAAAGGGAATAAGTGTTTCCAAAAAAAAATTAGGCAAAAGATATAAACAGGCAATTTACCAAAGAAGTAATATAAATGGCCAATGAAGTATATAAACATTTCAGCCTTATTAGTAATCTAATGAACACATCAAATGCAATAATGAGATATTGCCAGCTTTCTGACTAGCAAATTTAAAAAGACTGATCAAAGTTATACTGTGAAGAACATGGAAATTGACTTTCATATTGTTGGAAGGAGAATATATTTTTCCAGAACATAAATTAGAAACATATGTCAAGACTTGAAATATGTAATTATACGTCTAAGCAATTATCCTAAGTGGATAAATACACAAGAGCTCAAGGGTTTATGAACAATGATGTCTACTATTACTGTGTTTCTTCATTCTTTAAAAAAAAAGTTTTTTATGAAAAACTTTTAAACGAGAGTAGAATGAAATGGTATAATTAACCATTAACTAAATCACCCAAATTCAATAATAACCTGTGTTCTGCTAATTTTGTTTAATCTGCTTCCCTCTGTATTGTTATTTGGAAACCTTGCACTTTTATTTGGGTGTGGAGACTAAGTATATTTAAGTAAGCCCCAAAGAATATAATATACTCCTCAAATACTTTATATTAATAGTATGGATACTTAATAAATAAAGACTTTTTAATAAAACATAACTAGAATAAACTATTAATATAATCCAATATTTTAAATTTTCTCAAAAATGTCTGTTTAGAATCTGTTTGAGGGGAAGCCGGGATGGCTCAGTGGGTTAAGCGCTCACTTTGCAGCCCCAGGGACCAAGGATCGAATCCTGGCCGGCCTGTGTGGACCCACATGATGAACTGGGGAGTGCCCCCAGTCAGTTCTCACCGACGCGAGACCCCGGCCCAGTTCCTGCCCTGTGCAGCCCCGCCCACCTGTGGAATGACACTATGTGGAAAAACCAATGATGTGCAACTATGGAGACTGTTCTGGGCCCTCTCCCTTCTCTCTGTCTCTGTCTCTGTCTTTGTATCTCTCTCTCTGTCAAAGAAAAAAAAAAAAAAAAGAATCTGAGTTAGGTCTTGTGTCATATATTACATTTAGTTCATGATGTCTTTTAGTTTCACCTTTTAAAAAATCTCTCTTCTTTTATTTTGTTTTTGACAGAGACAGAACAACAGCAACAACAAAAACCCAGAGAGAAACAGTTACAGAGAGAGACAGAAAGGGGAGGGCCCAGCGTAGTCTCCATAGTTGTACACCATCAGTTTTCTACATGGTTTCATTCCATATAGGTGGGTGGGGGCTCTGCAGGGCAGGAACTGGGCTGGGGACCTATCACATGGGAAGCAGAACCCCTTGAGTCAGGAGCCGAACCGGGGGGGGGGGGTAAAAACCAAACTGGGGCCTCCCACATGAGAAGCACACCACAGTTCAGCATATGGGTCCACACAGGCTGGGGCTGGGATTCGATCCTCAGTCCCCAGGGCTGCAAAATAAGTGCTTAACCTACTGAGCCATCCCGGCTTCCCAAAATGTCTTTTTTCAGTGCCATTTATTTATTGAAGAAACTCAGCCATTTATACACTGTAGAATATCCTTCAAATTGAATTGGGCTGATTGCTTTCTAATATGCTATTTAATTTGGTCTTCATTTTAAAAATATTTACTACAAAATCATAGATACTATGTGGGCTTGTTTGAAAATTTTTGACAAGAATTTTGCATAAGGAATGCTATGTACTTCTTGTTGCAAAATGCCCAATAGCTCTATTTCAATGATGTTAAAAAGTTATAATATAATATAGTTTACTTGCCTATTTTGTGAATTCTTTATATTTCCCATTAGAATTACACCTCCATGAAAACAAGATGGGCCTATGATGTCATGACTTATCCATTATAAAGTTCCCTAAATTATAAAATTCTCACTAATTGTTTTATATCCATTGTCTTTTTAGTGTTAAATTTATTGAGGTAACCTAACCTTGGTTGGTAATAATTACATAGTTTCCAGGTGTACAATTCTACATTGTCTATGCATTGCATTATGTGCTCACCACCCAGAATCAGCCCCCTCCCGACTCCCCCCCGCAACTCTCCCACTCACCTTCTCCTTTATATCCATGTTGATAGTTGTATAGAGCCATTATTTCATTAGGGATTAAAAAACTCATTTTCTAATTATGTCATTTTATTTTCATTTATTAATGGGGATTCTTTAAAGACTTTTCTATTATCAACTAACTGATTATATTGAAATACATTTTGTACAGAAAAAACTGACCTGATGCTTTCTCTTTATTTGTTATTTTTTAGAACGAGTTGTTACCAAGAAATCTCTAATGGTAAACATTGAGTGTGTGTTGTGCTTATATCGTGAACTTGTGGATTTTCATATTCCTAATGTATTAATTAGTAGTCACTATTCTTTTGATGTATGTACAAATTATCTATATTGGCCTCATAGAAGCCATTTTAAATCAATCTTCCTGTCCTTTTGACATAACTACAGTTGTTCTTTGAGAAGTTTCTAGCTTTTTGACACATCTAAAGGGCCTAAGCTCACTTTATACATTTTTAACACATGACCTAGATTAACTAATTTTCCCAAAGGCTTTGCTAATTATAGGGGAGAGTGGGTGGGAAATAGTATTTAAAAATCTGAATCGGGCCACTGAGGATATCCAATCCTTCTGATTTATCATTGTTGCTAGGGCTTTTCTGAGGATATAGCTAAGAATTAGGCATTTTTTAAAAAAGATAGAGAAAATATTGTTATCTTAATTTGGGTTGAGCTTACAGATTTAACATTCTTGATTTTAGGCTTGTATTAATATTTCTTTTTCAAGGAAAATCATTATTTCAAGTGCTATTAATACAATTACTTATTTGCTTGGTCCTATAATATAACTTCAAAATAACAAAAATATTATCACAACTAACTGAATGTAGTTTAAGATTACTTTGCAATTTATTTTGTCCTTAGACTATATCCAACTAATGATTTATAGTCACAATACTATGTTTTGGAATCACTCAAAATAATTCTCAGCCATTGTCTTAGTCTGTTCAGGCTGACATAACAAAGCATCATAGATAGGCATTCATTTCTAGTCATTTTCAAGACTGCAAAACAAAGATCAAGGTGCTAGGCGGGTTGGATCTGGTGAGGCCCCTTTTCTGGCTTACAGAGAGTTGCCTTCCTGCTGAGTGCTCACAGGGCTTTTCTCTGATGGGTGCGCATGGACGGAGCGTGTTGTTGCCAAATCCTTTTCTCACAAGGGCTCTCATCCTGTGGTGGGCCCCCCTCCTCGTGACCTCATCTAAATGTACAGTCATACTGTGGGACTAGACTGCTTTGAAACCTGTCAAATTTGGTACTTGAAGCACTTTGACATGAACATTTTTTTCTGGTACTCGGTGTTAGTTTGGTACTTGATGCCTAAGCTAGAACTAGTCGGTGTTGATTGCCTGGTGACTCACTACCCTTTTCAGCCAGAACAAGATGTCACGCGTTAGTCCAGCTGTAGCTATGGTCCTGTGCACACTCCCTTGCAGTCTTATCTTAGCTTCTGTGGCAATTCGGTCTGTTGTTGGTTTGCAATGCATTAAAGTTACTTACATTATTCCTTATGGGAAAATCTTATTTGGTATTCATCGTTTTGGGTACTTGTTGAGCCTCCCAGAACAAATGAACAAATGGCAAGGTACCACTGTAACTACCTCCCCAAAGCTCCTCTTCCAAATACCATCACATTGGGGGTTAGAGTTTCAGTATAGGAATTTGGAGAGGAGGCACAAACACTCCTTTCATAATTGCTACCTTCACTGATGTTTCTTTCATATTTCCCATTTTTATTTTTCCTAAGCATTTGTCACTTTCTAAACTACCATATATTTTACTTGTTTGTTTTGTGGATTGTTTATATTTTCCATTAGAATTATACCTCTGTGAAAGCCAGGATTTCCAGAATTTTCATTTGATTCTTTAGTACCTCAAAAAATGTCTGGCTTGAGGAAGCTGGGATGGCTCAGTTGGTTGAGGGCTCGTCTTTCAGCCCTGGGGTCTAAAGATAGAATCCTGACTCTGGCCTATGAGGATCCATATACTGAACTGGGTGGGGTGGGCCCCCAGTTTGGTTCTCACCAGAACGAGCTTCCCAAGTGGGAGGCTCCCAGTTTGGCTTCCACCCCAGCATGCTTTCCATGTGGGATGTCCCCAACTTGTGGGGACGTGTCTCCTACGCTGGAGGCCCCTGGCTGGTTTCTGGCTGGTTCCCACCCTGTACAGCCCCACTCCCACCTATGGAATGAAACTGTAAAAAACTAATGACGTGCAACCATGGAGACTGTTCTGAGCCCTCCCCCTTCTCTCTGTCTCTCTCTGTGTGTCAAAAAACATGTCTCACTCATAGTAGATGCTCAGCAAATATGTTTTGAATAGATGTGTTCAGAGTATCTTAGAGGTTCAAGTAGGACATAAAAAACATGTAGCCCTGTGACAAATAATCCACTCAACTTTGGGATAAACAATGTGTTACAGAAAATCCTTATATTATGTTCACATCCACAATTGTGAATATCTTCACAGCATTCAGTGAATTTATGAATTAAAATCCCTCTTTGGAAAAATATCTAATAAGGTTATAACAAACAAACCAGGTTATCTGAAAAAGAAGTAGCGAAGTAGTTTAAATTCCAACGCTGATATGAGCCTGTTTGTTATAAAGCAGAGGCTTTTTTTCCCTTTTACTTTAGAATATACAACTGTGACAAATTGGCTTACTATTTCCTTTAGTTATGCTCATAATATATTTTAAGCAACATAGTAAGCTTATATTACCCATCTTGTTTTTAATGTCCATATGGTGACCATTATATAAATGTTTCTTAAAGATGTTTAGCATAAAGTATATGTTGTTTGCTGCTAAAACCATGATTATGTGAAAGAAAAATGTCATTGAATCATCCTGAAAAAAGGATTAAATTCTAGGACAATCACAAATAAGAAATAGCTGATACAATTAAACTAATGTCAAGAACTTTGAGGAAAACTGGGATGGTTCAGTGGGTTAAGTGCTCGTTTTGCAACCCCTGAGCCCGAGGATCAAATCCCGGCCCCGACACAGGGAGACCCATATGCTGAACTGGGGTGTGCCCCCCAGTTCAGTTCTTGCTGAGGCCAATGCTTGAGGCTTCCGGCCCAGTTCCTGCCCTGCACAGCCCCGTGCCCACCTGTGGAGTGAAACTATATGGAAAATGAATGCTGTCAACTATGGAGAGTGCTCTGGGCCCTCCCGCTTCTCTCTGTCTCTCTCTCTGTCAAAAAACAATAAAAAATAAATCTCTAAAAAAAAACCAACTTTATTTTAATTTATTAAAATGGCATAACTTAAAAGAGGTTTAAAGATGATGATAGAACACATTTTCTAATTTTTGCAAGAAATACAGTTTATGAAAGACCCTGTTAGAAAACAGAAATCTGATGTAGGAAAATTATGACTGAAGAAATCCAGTGTGTGACTTTATCAAAAACCCACATGAGTGTAAGGAGGAGAGGAACTATTACAATTATTAATGGCTTTTTAGATACTTCTGAAAATGCAATAAAGAGATGAAATATAGTTAGCATCGTACATTTCTCATTATTTCCCAAATTGGATCTTTTTTTTAGTGGATTTCAAACTATAAGAATTTTATATTATATTTGTAGCCTATTAAATGGAAAGAACAACGCAGAAGCCTGATGTACACAATATCAAGTCAAGCAGTCAGGGACAATATTATATAGATAAACCTGCATCTCAGGTAGATTCCTCTAAAAGACCCTTCAAAAACTCCTTTTTGGATTGGAGGTGTTTTGCCATATTCAGTTACAGACAACATAGAATCTCAGTATTTAGTTTAACTCGTTTGTTACGTATGAAAACGTGTGGCTTGCATACAGTTTCCCATGGTACTCATTATTTCTGCCAGCTAGTCTCCTTGCTGGCATAAGGGATTCCAAACCTCTTTTGTTACTGGATGAGAGTGGCCAAGAAAAACAGCCAGCCAGATTCACATGTACATATGTGCAAACTTTTATTTATGCAGCTTAATTTCATTCATGAGTACCTAATGATTCATAATTTCATCCACAAGTGCCTAATGATATATTCAGTCATGTGAACATTTGGTTAGCATGTGATCTTGGTCTGTTTCTTTTTTTTTTTTTTTATCTTTTCACATTTATAGAGAGAAATTATCTTTTTTGTCTTCAGTGCATAGTTATTTCTATTTTACTTTTTGACAGATAGAGAGAGAGACAGAGACAGAGACAGTTAGAGAACCAAACTGTGGGAACTCCGCAGTTCAGCACGTGGGTCCTGCCTGGGCCGGAGCCGGGATTCGATCCTCGGTC
>PVKE010014646.1:0-19369 GCA_004027555.1 Craseonycteris thonglongyai | reverse complement strand
GGTCTGTTTCTTAGGGCAACAAATTTTCTCAGCATCACCCAGAGCTTGGGACTTCCAATTGTGATGTGTTTTTTCAGGCTGATGACAGGGGTGCACAAGTCCTTTTATTTATTTACAATCTATTGGTAGTTGACATTTAGGCAAAATCTAAATCATACAGTGACTCTTGCACAAGTACTTAAAATTGCTCTATAAAGCTAGAAAACTAGAAACAGGCTATGGAAAAATTGCATGTTTGCTGCCTCATTACCATCCTACGTAATGTGAAGGGCATGCCAGGATGCCATTTTTAATGACACAAGTTTCAAAAAAAAAAAGAAATTAACAACTTACAAAATAAGAAGTAGAAAGGACATTATTAAAAAGTGTATTGTCTACAATTTTCAGGGTTTTGGCCTATGATCGATATGCTATTCTTCCCCAAATTTTCAGGACTATGCATAAGTCTTCTATCCTTAACATTTTTAGCAGAATATTGTTTGCTTTTTATAGTTTTTGAAGATGCCTCTTCAAAAATTTGGAAGTTCCAAATAAATTGTAATAGTTCTTCAAGACTTAATCTGATTTGGGGGATCCTAGTCTACCTTTGTGTGTACTATTGTGATTTCAATCAGTAACTCCATAAAGAAGGACTTCTCTCGTCAGTGTATCTACTGTTTGTCTGCTAGTACATTTTTCTGCTTATCAAAGATGTGTGTTCGTGGTTTAAATCAAAGAAGTAAAATTGTAAAAGGACAAGAACTAGGTTTATTGGGGGGATCACTTCATAAGTTATGTAAATGTCTAACCACTATGCTGTACAGCTGAAATGAATATAATATTGAATGTCAACTGTAATTAAAAAAATAAAAATATCTTCCAATAAGTTAAACAAAAGAATATGGGTTGAGTGGTGAAGCATCTTAATGATATTCAGTGAATTCTAAGGGGAGGTAGGCACTAATGATGGAATTTGTGATTCCAACGAGCCCCAGGAATTGCAACAGGGGTCCGAAGGTTGGATTAGGAAAGTGAATGTCAGCACTGTGAGAATGTCCTGCATAGAAAGACGCCTCAGAATCCTCAAACTTGATCCCATTTATTTCTCCCCAAACCTAGAACATCATAAAAACCCAGGCAGCTTGCTGGATTCAAATACAAAAAACAATTCTATGAACAAAATAACAGCTTGTGAAAATTAAAAAAAAAAAAAGAAAAGAAAATGCTTAGTCTTTCAAAAAATACAGTAATTTTCAAGTTAAATTTAGATGACAAACCATCAACTAGACATTAATACTTTTGTTTCTTGCTTGGTCATTTATATGTAAGAAAACAAAACAAAACAAAATTGGAGTTGTAAGAAGACTACATGTTTAAAAAGAAATACATTTTGAAATGTGGGAAGATTCATCAGGAATGGTTGGAAGAAACCACAGGACTTTAAAAAATATTGGAATGAAATACTGGTGAGGGCTGTGGAGTTCGCCCAGGAATTATTTCTTGGTTATAGTGGATTTGCTGGGTTAGCTCTTTTAAACATCTGTTTCAACATCTTTTTAGTAAAGAGAAACTAAAAAGAAAAAAAAAAAACTCAGATATGTTTGAAGTAAGGACGTTAGATGTGATTATACCCTGCCAATCAAAGCTCTCAGATGACACTTGTATTCAGAACTAAGTTAACCACGGAGTGAGGCCTAATGTGTAGGACTCATTTTTATGGTGCAGAGTTAGCTGGATTCGCGTGACTCTGGAGCTGACAGTGACAGTGGTTGACTTAGCAAGAGAAGGGCAATTGTGGAGTCAGGAGCTGGCTCATGAATTCCGTCCCAGGAGATGTAATTCTCTTGGCAGGACTGTTCTAGTGTGTGTTCCTGGGAGTCATTCGTGGAGGCCCAGCCATGAGCCTGCTTCTACAGCTCTTGTAACAATTTTGTACATACCTCATTCCCTGTATTAAAGTATTTTCTCATTTTCTGTATCAAATTCCCTGTATTAAATTCTTTTCTGCTTAGTACAGCTGAGATATTTTCTAGTACCTGCAGCTGAACTTTTACGTGATAATAGACTACATCCTTACCATTTGTTTCCACTGTAGTCCTGCCAGAGGGGGTTAGGAAAGAAAAAGACTAAATGGATTGAAAGCTTAACAAATCCCCTGCCCCCAGTCTAATTATTCTCTTCCTATAGTGTTCCCTATGGATTCAGAACCAGATCACCACTTCTTTGATCTCTCGCAACCCACTGACCTCTCTGTGATTGAGAACAATAATAGTGTCTACCTCACAGAATCAAAAAAACTAAATTACAACAGTATGTAAAGCAGGCAGCACAATTGCAGGTATATAGTAAATGATCAATAAGTGAGATTTATGGCGATGCTCGGATGGCTCAGCAGTTGAGCACTTGTCTCAAAATTGTGGGCTCTGAAGATCGATTCTTGGTGGGAGCAATTCCATACGCTGAACTGCGGCACAACTGGTAATCTCAGGGATGGCTCAGTGGTAAAGGTTCTGGCCTCCCATGTGGGAGGCTCTCAGTTCTGTTCATAATGATAGTTGCCTGATAAATGCTTTGTGTACCCTTGAAGAAAAGAACTAGGTTTTATTCATTCATCTTTCTATCTTAAGAGCCTATCACAAAAATTGACACTTAGTAGATATTTAGTGTTTCCTGAATAGCTGTTTCTAAATGAAGAGCCTTTAAGTTTAAAAAGATTCTCAAAGTTTTCAAAGTATTATTTTTTTCTTTCATTGTCTTTTGGAGAATTAGAATATGCCTAACCCTCCCTAGCTCTTCCTTGTGAGAAAGAGCTAGAATAGAATTAAAAAATCTAAAAGAAGCTTTATATGTTCTCTATTTTATTTATTTAGTTAGTTATTTAAAGATCTTTTTTTATTGTTTTGACAGAGAGAGGTGGGCAAGTGTTGCGCAGGGCAAGAACGGGGCAGGGGGCTGGGCAGGGGGCCTTCCACATGGGAGGCATGCCACCTCAAACTGGAGTCAAACTGGGGGCCTCCCACATGGGAAGTTCATCCTGGCAAGGAAAGTACACCCCAATTCAGCATATGGGTCTGCATGAGCTGGGGCCAGGATTTGGTCGTTGGACTCCAGGGCTGCAATATGAGCACTTAACCGCCGCCTGAGCCATCCTGGCATCCCCCATGTTCTCTATTTTAGATCCAGCACTTAATGTGTAATGAAAGTGAAACCCAAAGTTCTATTCTATGTTCAAGTTCACAAACCTATAACTAGTTCTTTATGATCCCTTCATTAGATTTTTCTGTGGCATCACATTACATAAGAGATGGTCATTAAAGTCTCACCCATCCCTTATAGTCTACGATTTTAACAATTGTGCTTTCAAAATTGCTTCATTTTGAATGTAACCCTTCAAACTATTATTGAAAACTTCCATACTTTTTTGAAATGGTATGATCGCATCATTTTTTACATTATTATTATGATTGAAGACTGTAAATCTAAGTATCAATAATTGCACTAAGATATAATACAGTGACATCTCAGTGTGATTACAGGTCTCTAGAGACTTCTGTCCCAGAACTAAGCTAGAGCACTTTAGTCTTCTTTTCTGACTTTGGGTTCAATTTTTTTTCTCACTCTGAGGCATTCAGCTGTGTCTATTCTTGCTGCCATTCATAGTCTGTTGTTCAGAAGCTCTGAACAGTTTTTAAATTTTCTTCTTCTAGTCTTCAAGTGCTCAGGAACTCAGGAAAATAAGCTATTATAACCAGTCTAAACAAATAATAAATTGACTGTAAGAGATTATGAAATTTTAGTGTGTATTTGTTTGCATCCTTAGGGAGCTACCCTTCCCCTGTTTATCTTCTGATTTCATTTGTAGTTTTGATAATTGAGGGACCAGACAAATAGCCTTAAGAAATGTTACATTAAGTACCAATTCAGAGCACTGAAGTAGCAACTAATGACAGGGTCGAATTCTGGTAAATTAAATCTCTACATAATATGAGGTGCCACAGCCACTTTGAAAAACATTGTGGTGATTTTTCAAAAAGTGAAACTAGAGTTATCATTTGAGTCAGCAATTTCATTCCTGCTTATATACACAAGAGAAATAAGTACATGTCCACATAAAAATTTGTGCAAGAATGTTCATAGCAGTCATTATTATAATAACCAAAAGATGAAAATAACCCCAAAGTTCACCAACTGATGAATGCATAAATAAAATATGGGATATCCATACAATGGAATATTATTTGGCCATAAAAAGATTAAAGTTTTGATACATGCTACAACATGGCTAAACCTTGAAAACATTATGCTAATGAAGGATATGGTCACAAAAGACTAAATATTATCTTATTCTAATTATTTAAGGTGTCCAAAAAAGGCAAATTTATAGAGAAAAAAGTAGATTAATGGTTGACTAGAGCAGGGAGTGAGGGTGTTTTTAGGCAATTGTGGGAGTAATAGCTAAAGGGTATAGGGATTTTTGGGTGGGGAGGGTGTGAAGAAATTCTAAAATTGATTGTAGTGATGGTTGTACAACTCTGGATATACTAAGGCCATTAAATTGTACACTTTAGATGGGTAAATGTTATGGTATATGAGTTGTATCTCAATAAAGTTATTACCAAAATAAGTCTCCGTGTATCAAAATGATCAGTCTCCAGTCGAAATTCCATTAACTTCAAGCAATATTTTATTCAACAAATTTAGACAGTTCTTTACAATTTATTGTGAAAAGATTTTGTGTGTAATAGCATTTTTTTGATGCGAACAAATGTTCTTCCCCAATTGCCGATTTAGATGGTAGGAAATTTGACCAAATATCACTCCTCCAAATTTTCATTGATAAATCATAAGCTTTTACATGAATGGCTTGTGTTCCATCTAATTTATTTATTTCATTATGACAGACATCACTGTCTGAAATCTCACAGTGTGACGCAAATAGGATTTCTTAAATTAAAGACAGGAAGATTCAAAAGCAGGAAGATGATTAATCAGCCCAGAAGAATTTCTAACCTCTTGGTTAACTTGTAATAGAGTCAAGTTGCTTTCCTTTCTTTTTCATTGTTACTATAGTGATCAGGGAATCATAACCGCATGTGGTTTGGTCAGGAAGCTTCTTACACTTTATCAGAAACAAAAGGTCAGAGAGCAACAGCCTTGAGTGGGAACAGAACTAGACAAAAGAGACCGGAGATTCATTTGTGGTCCCCTAAGGGGTTTTGAGTGATGCTGGTGACTCATGTGTCTCTCAGTCTTACTTTCCCTGTTTGTTACAAGTTTTCAAATTAGGTCCTGGGGAACAAAATATATCAGCTTATTGACTGGAGGTATTTTTTCTGAAACTCTCCATAACACTATTCTCACCTTCCCCTATTGTTATTAATTTTTTTAAAAAAAACAAGGCAACAATATGTCATCCCATTATCAAGTAAGTTTGAATAGGAAAGAACAGGGAAAAAATGTTAATGATTAAATCTGAACTGTCTAGAAATAAATATATTGTAGGTGAAATATTTCAGATTGTTTAAAAAAATGTGACAGAGACTAATAAGAAAATCTCAAAATAATTACCTGCACGTTTTACTTTTATGCAAAACTGGATATTTATCTCCATATGACAAACATGTTTGAGAGAAAAAGCATTACATGACACTGTTTTAATAAGTGTGTGCTCATGCATGTATCCATGTGTATACATGTGTTCATGATTCAGACACATGGTATTTGTAAGAATTCAGTTACTGCAGCAGGTCAAGAGATAAAATTATCAACATTAATTATCAAGTAGTCTAAATTTTTTGCGGACAACAGGCTATTCAGAATTTCAAGACAATTAGGATAATTAAAAAAATAAGATGTATAGTTTATTAATAAACATAATATTCATGTTGTTCATTTACCAAAAAAGTAATTTTACATGATTATTGGAATTATTTACATTGCAATGCATACCATTTTCTAGCCTTAAACTCTGTAAGATTGGGTGTTAAGCTATTAGACAGAAATGTTCTAAGACAATCCTTTAATGAGAATGTCTAACAGCATTGCAGCTGTTTTCCATGCAGAAGAGAGAATCCATTTTCAGTTTTGATTCTGAGTATAAAGTGAATGGTTTCTGACAAAATGGATTTAAAATATGGCTTTCAAAGAAGTCTGACCCAACAGGAAGCAGGCAGCTTTGACACTACATTCCCATCCCAACTCGCCTCCTCACCTCCAGCTTAGGGTGCTGATTCCACAGGAACAGTGCATGTGCCCAAGATTCCATGTTTCTATTTTGTGTATAGACATAGAACATTTGGGATGGAGAGTGTGAGATTTGCATCATTACACTGTCCATTCTTGGTTCAGGAAACAAAAGCTGCATTTGTTACAGGTTGGCTATAAGGACCTAGGTCCAGCTCAGATAACCTGTAACAGAGGAGTCCCTTCCATTAGGGGCACACTGGGGAGGTAAGTGGTAAGCTGGTTCAGCAGACCTGACTATTGCTTACGCTCACTGTGCCTGAAGTTCATGTTAGAGCATTCTGTTTTAGCAAGTAGATTTAGCAACATTGTAGCAAATTCTTATGTTGTTTTCAAAATCCTGAATTTGTGAGCACCGATACTGTGTAGAACTTTTATTCTGTTAGGAGTTGTAGCATAGTTTGCTATGACGCATATATTCATATACTGTAAATGCTAAATGGGCTGAGGCAGGAGGCTAAAATTTATTAGACTATGAAAGATCTAACATTTCCTAAGAAAACATGCATTTTTTTCATGTCAAATCCCATATTATTTGATATCTGGACTAAGTATATCAAGAAAGCTCTACTTATTTAGGTAAATTTGAATAGCTGGAACTGTGATTAATCCCAAGGGCTAAGTAGCATAAATAAATCAATTTATGGGCCAACTGGAAATGAGATTAAGACAGGAACTATGCATACATTAAAAGTGAACTAATGTAAATTAAAGTGCTTTGGAACTTGTGACACAGTTGCTAAAGGTAAGACATTATTATAATAATTGAAGAATATTAAGGGTTTTAACATCATTACTGACTTTGCATGATTTGATTTTAGATGCTTGCCAGTAAGAACTGTCAGTAAATACCTATTTTCACTATATGCACCCTTTTCTAAAGATTATGCAAGTTTCCTTTGCTAGGAAACTTTTCTTAAGTGGCTAGAAAAGCTTATTTTATTTTTGCATCCACTTGAATACAATAGTCAATAAGCCCTGCATCAATATCACCCATTAACAACTTTTATAGTTCATTGCTTATGGACCAATGATATAAATCCCGCTGTCTCATTTTCAAAGTGCAAATTCTGAAAAACTGTGAAAGAACAAAATGTATTTTTTCCCCCTTTGGAGAGATCTGAAACTAGTTACACTTCTGAACTCATGAAGCAGTCAAGAATGTGATAGGGTGGTGGTGTGAGTGTGTTGCTTATGACTCTCATTGGATCCTCACACAAACTTGAGAGGCAAACACCAACTCTAATTTGATGGAAAAGATGAATAAGCCCTTCAAATTATCTACCTTGGTTTCAAGTAGGCCAGCTGCAACTCTGTGTGCCTCCAACTGAATATCCTCTTGATCCTCCCTGGATCTCTGATTGCTATGAGAACACTCTCTGATGGACTATTGCGTTATAGATTCATATATGGAAGAAAAGAGAAAAGGAAGAAAGAGGAACAGAGGGGAGAGGAAAAGAGGAGAGATGTTCTGATTTAAGCTTCTACTTCAAGAATGCTCCTTAGGTGCCACCTGATTTTGTCTTTGGCCTCCCTGGAACAGTGAGCCTTGTTCTTCAGGTACGATTCCTTAAAAAAAAAAAAAAAAGTATGGTAGGCTGTATACAGGCCTCTGAAGAGATTTCTGTCTTAATTCCCAGAATTTGTAAAGATTTTAGCTCTCATGACAAAGGGAAATTAAAGTTGCACATGGAATTAAGATTACTATTTAACTGGCTTTAAAATTGAGAGATTATTCTGAGTTATCTAGTACAGGGGTGTCCAATCTGTTGGCTTCCTTGGGCAACATTGAAAGAAGAAGAATTGTCTTGGACCACACATAGAATACACTAACAATAGCTGATGAGCTCAAAAAAAGTCATAAAAAAATCTCATAGTGTTTTAAGGAAGTTCACAAATGTGTGTTGGGCTGCATTCAAAGCCCTCCTAGGCAGCATGTGGCTGTGGGTTGCACAAGCTTGATCTAGTAGGTTCAAAGTATAAGCACAAAGGTTCTTAAAACTGGAAGAGGGAGGCAGAACCTTCAGAGTCAGAGAGAGATTTCAAATGCTATCCCACCAGCTTTAAAGCTAGATGAGGGGCCATGAGCTAAGGAACAGGGTCAGGCTCTAGAAGCTGGAAAAGGCAAGGAAACAGAACCCTGCCCAGAGCTATCGGAAAGGAATGCTGCGCTGAGGATATACTAACTTTAGTCAAGTTGGATTTCTAAGCTAAAAAACTATAAAATAATAAACTTGGAATGTTTTAAGCTCCCACATCTGTATAATTTGCTATAGCAGCAAATAGAAAACTATACCATAGAACCAACCCAGTACTCATCTGGGTACAGGAGGAAGGCAGAGCATCTGTCAGCCTCTCCCTGACCTTGCTCACTTGTGTGTCACTTTATGGATGGGCCACTTGGACCAACAGTGAGGGCCATAGGTGAGTTCTACAGTTTTCTGGTACAGCCTTTAGCTGCTCTGATGCCGGAAAGCGTACTACTCATCCTGTGAGTCCAGAGGGCACCTTTGTGTGAGGGTGCTTGGTAGGTCACCCATGCCAGTGTATAGTTTTATTCCTAGCAACCATGTTTACAAATAATACTGGGGAAGAGAAAGATGTCAAAGTTGGGATCATTTTTTTTCATCTCAGGAGTAATGCATGTCAGATAAATATAGGTAATACTTTTTAGGTAACTAAAGGTTATATAGTGTGGTATAGTGTGGCAGGTTTTCAAGCTTTGCTTTAACCAGAGTAGCATAGCTGTTATAGACATGGGCTTTGGATCCTAACAGACCTGAGCCCAACACCATCATCGTCCCATCAGCTGGGTGACATTAGGCATCCACGGAGCCTTGGGCAAGTCAAAACAGATCGCTGAAACCCACAGGCTTCCAGTTACCACCTCATTGTGGCATCAGGTACACTTAGTAAAGGAACTTTGTGAGTTACCTTAAAATGTGCAATGTAACCGTTTGTTATATCAATTACCTCCTGCCTCTTTTCTTTATGTTAAGCAGTTCCACACTCATATGTAAGAATGCAGGGTGCTTGTCTAGACTGGGAACAAAGAAAGAATGAAGAAAGTGGATAAGGATGGAGGTGGGAAGAGGTAAGAAGAATGTGATCAGTTTTGTATCCAGCTGTGGGTGGGCCCACAAACCCAAGGTGTAGGGTATTTGCTGGCCTCTGCTCACAGAGAGGGAAGCAGGATGAGTTTCTGGGCTTGTGGCAGTGAATCAAAGTCTTTATGTACCTGAGAAAAAATCTTAGACCCTTTCAATATCTTTTTTTTTCTTTAAGATTTATTTTATTGTTTTTGGCAGAGATGGAGACAGAGACAGAGAGAAACATAGAGAGAAGGGGAGGGCCCAAAGCAGTCTCCATAGTTGTATGCCATTAGCTTTTGACATAGTTTCATTCCACACAGGTGGGCGGGGGGGGGGGGGTCGCGTATGACAGGAACTGGGCCAGGGGCCTCCTATATAGGAGGTTTGCCCTCTTGAGCTGGGGGCTGAACCAGGGACCTCCCACATGGGAAGCTGGCCTTGGCAAAAACCAAACTGGGTGCCACACCTCAATTCAGCATATGGGGTCTGCGCGGGCCAGGGCCGGGATTTGATCCTCGGGCCCTGAGGCTGCAAAGCGAGCACTTAACCTGCTGCGCCATTCTGGCATCTCCACCTTTGGAAATCTAAATGGAGAAGTTACTCTTTGCAAGTCATAGTCTCCTTATGGATCAATCTTATTTTATCTGTCCTGAAGGATTTCTTGAATAACTGATTAGTTGGGTACTATCAATACTAGGAACCTGCAAAAACAAGTAAAAAAATAAAAGAATTAGATGACACCCCCTCCTTAATTCTTCCCCGATTATAGTTGTTTGGAAGGGGTGGGCAGCGGGACCATAAGGAAGTCGGTGTGGAAACAGGACAGAAGAACTGAAGACCTCGACTCCCATGGCTGAACTTTGGCTAAAAATGACTTGGAGGCAGCAAAGCACATGAAAATGACCTTCCTATAATTAAGGTTAGAAATGATATTTGAAGCCTTGAGCCAGATTTCTTGTGTCTTCCTTGGGAGGCTGAGAGCTTCATATTTAAAACACTAAGGCCAGATTAAGACATTTAAATGAAAATAACCTTTTAAAAATTATTCCACACTTTGAATCCGGGTAATGTTAGACTTGGGTTGGCTTGACCATCTGTGGGCAGCATGGATCTGCTCTCAGTGCCCAGGGCTCTGCCCTCTTATGATTTTAGCCCATGGTCGATGAGAGATCATCTCTGGACTCATCCCCCTTCTCCAGAGGGACAGAGGGACTCACTGATGATGGGCTAAGCCTGTGGGTAGTAGGCAATTCTTATGGTCAAATGGGCAAAAACCAGAGCGGTGGGCAGGGACTAGCAGACACTAATGCAGTTTAATTATATATATATAATATAATATATAATATATAATATAATATATATATATATATTTTTTTTTTACTTAGCCCCTCAACAACTTCATTAACTTTCTTTCTCATTCTCACAACAGGCATTTCACGTATTTATGACTTCTATTAAACCCCCAAACTACCCGCACTGTTATTAGGAAAACTAATCTTCTAATCTCTCTAAAAAAAGACAGAACTCTTGTAACGTCCCTTGGTTTCCCATTAAATGTAAAGGTATCTCAACCTTTTTTTTTTTTTTCTGGTTTCTCATGTCTTCTTTTCTCATAAGAAAGAGTCAGAGAGTCCTGGCCAGGGGTTCAAATGCTCTGATAGAATTTTTAGATGACTTCAAAATATTGAAAATATATTCAAAATGATAAGAAAAAGTGTCAGTCACTTTTTAAAATGCATCTTGTGTAATTTATTATGACATGAGATCAATCTACCAAATGTCAGGTTATTCTTTGGTCTTTAGGGGAAAAAGTACTGTTCAAGGTCAAAGAGAGGCCTTTTGAGTCTTTCCTTTGGGCTCACTAAAGCATCCTCTCCTGGGATGGAAGGTGAAAGCACTAAGGTAGCCAGTAGACACGGGGGAACTCTTCAGTGCTTCTCTCCTTTCATTAAGTTTAATTATTGCTTTCAACAATGCTTAATTTCAGATAATACATGCCTGTCATGCAGAGGGTTTTTTTTTTTAAAGATTGTATTGTGGGGAAGGAGATTATTTTTACTACTGTTTTTATGAATCATACCAATTTAAACGTATAACATAGTTACTTCTCCTAAAATGATGACAATTGATCACCATTGATCATAGTATATAAAATTGTATTCAGTGATAAAATAATCCCAAATTATTTTACTTTGTGAGTTCATCCCTTATCCCTGAGAAGTAAAAAGTGAGAAGAACGTTAAAACTCAATCAGCCACCAAGAAACACCAATATTTCTTGAAAAGATTCAGAGATTTTGAAAAAGGTACTATTATTTAAATATCTTCTGAATTTAGCCCCATCAGTATAACACACACACACACACACACACACACACACACACACACACACACACACACATTTTGTTTAACTCTCTAACATGGTAATGACCACATATAATATTTTAGAAATAACAGGTGTTACTGGCAAGTATGCTGGGGAAAAAGCACTGGATAAAAATTATGAAAATAAAATACGTTTTAGGGAAGTGGATAAATTAATTTTCAGACAATATAGGCAATCTGGCACAATTCAGTTAACCTGTTGGGTTTGGAAAAACAGGAGAAGCTTTCTAAACCAACTTTGAATTGACCACTTGGTCAACTTAACTGCTGCTCTCCATTTCTTCTATAAATCTTGTTGGTTGATGTCCATGGCATGAGTTGCTCACAGCTACTCAACTACTCTGTGGTCAGCCCATATGTATCTGCTTGTTCCAACTGAGTTGTACACTTACTAAGAGTAAGTTGTGATTGTTACTAAATCTGTTAGTGGCAAATGTGTGTGACATTGAACTGATTAGATCTAATATCAGATATAATAATTTTAATATCTAATTATCAGAGACTTAATTAGATACAAAGAATCCCATAAAAATATAAATTCAAAAAGTTCTGGTTTCTGTTGTATACTTTGGAAATGCTAAAAAAAGCAGGGGTGGTGGGGGGAGGGATTGTTTACATAGTTCTTGCTTTGTCAGGCATGGATAAGAACACTAAAAGATGGGTGTGTGAAGGAAAAGTGTCCTCATTAAGGTTGCTTCACAAGTGTTTTTAAATTGTTTGCTCTATATTCAAATACATGAAACTGAACATTGAGGATGATACATTACTGGCTTGGTCAAGAAATATGCTATGGAACTCTGATCATCTGATACATGTTGAAATAAAAGGCCTTGGCTCCATATGAAAAGATTGCAAATGAGCATATATTTGTATTTTTTAAGTTAAAATGTTGTAGATGTATGTATTTCTTGTATACTTACTCATTTTAAGCTGGCTTTTTGATTAACTGAAAAACTTTTGGTTCCAATCATGTTAGATGAGCATCTACTTCACCTAGGTTCAAATCACTATTCTGTAAATAAACAAATTTTGCATTTGCAAAACTTTTTCCTGGAATTTGTAAGTTATATTAAGGTGTCTGAAAAAAAAGGTTGGGAGTCTCAAAGGACAGAAAGCTATTAATATTACTGCCACCATAATGCAAAGAGAATAATTATTTTCAGAATTTAATGAAAAGGCATGAAGATAACTTCAATCAAAGTTATTTTGGTAAAATCTAAGACTTCTTTTGAAAGCTGCACAAGAAGAAACGGAGAAAAATAAATCTCTGAAACACAGGACACATGCTTACAAAAAAAAAAGAGGCAAAGGATCAGAAAGAGACAAAATGAAAGAGAGAAAAAGAAACAAGAGAACATCAGTAAAAGGAAGAGAGAGAGAGAAAGAGACAGGGCAAGAAAGCGCCTGTTCAGATATTCTTAAGAATGCTACGTGGTCCACAATTTTTCTGTTTTTGTTTGTTCTGTTAGAAATCCTTCTGTGTTTTTAAGTCTGTACAGTAGCCATTGACCTTTTCAGCTAAATTTTTGTTAACATTTTTAATGGAACTTAGAGTACACAAGTTGTAAACCATCAAACAATATACAAAATTATGGTTCATGAACCAGTCCTTACTTCCTCATCCATCTAAAAAAGTAAAAGGGTCTATCTTCATCATAGGTTAAATTCTCTGGGAAATAGTGTCTGAGATGGAGATTAGTATGCTGACCATTTATTAGGAAGTGTTGTCAGGGTCAGCCATTAAGGAAGGAAAGAGAAGAAAACAGGATTGGGCAGGGGGAGTAGTTGGACTGGGGTTCAATCTCAGAAAGGCTTGCCGAGGGATTGAGGGCTTTATACTACTACCTCAGTGACCCCCTCAGTGGTTAGAGGCAGGTTCCTCAGGAAAGAGTGTGATCGTGGGTAAAGCAGTTCTCTCTGGCTGAGGGCAAATCCCGAAGATAACTAAGGGCTGAGAGATGTCAGCCCTTGGTAGACAAACATTTCCACCAACTGAGAGCAAAATCCTTCAGTCCTAATGGCTGCATGGTGTGAGTTAATAGGGAAATCATAGTAATTGGAGATAGACAGATCTGAGTTCCAATACTATCATGAATTGTGTGGTCTTGGACAAGCTATTTTACTTTTCACAAACTGTTTCCTCATTTTAAAATGCAGGTGAGAATATCTACCACACAGATTTGGAGGGGAGGATAAAAGGAGTTCATGTTTATAAAAGACTGGTAAATAGTAGGTACTTAATAAATATTGCCTTCCTCCTACCATTTTCCAGTAGGCCATAGAGATCTATAGATATAATGCATTTTTCATTTGGACCTTTTTCTCTTTATGCACTCCTTATTCCACTTGTTATTTGGAGAAGAAAATCAACAATATTTTTCAAGCTATGCATTTTAATATGCTACTTTTTTTTTTAAAATATATATTATTTATTTATTTATTTTTGACAGAGAGAGAGATAGAGAGATACAGAGACAGAGAGAGAACTGCACCGGGGGAGCTCCCAGTTCAGCGTATGGTTCCGCACGGGCCGGGGCCGGGATTCGATCCTCGGTCCCCGGCGCTGCAAAGTGAGCGCTTAACCCACTGAGCCATCCCGGCTTCCCCAATATGCTACTTTTTATGCTGCTAAAGAGAAGATGTTATATAAAATTTTTTCCAACTAAAATAGAACTTTATTTATTTTAGAAAAGAAAGAAGTTAAATGAAAGAAACACCATATTTTTTCATGTATAGGATACTTTTGTCTGAAATTGTTAGACCAAAATGTGGGGGTTCATTTTATACATGGGAGTAACCCGTGTATTGACTTCTTAATGTTGTTAGAGAAGTAGGGGAAGTCTTATGCATGGGGTCATCATATATGTGGAAAAATATGGTAGTTCTCTTCCTTTTTCCCACTATAATGGGAGAGAGAGAGACAGAGAGAGAAAAAATATTGAGACCAAGAGATAGATAGAATTTCTATTTAAGATGTAAAATTTTGTATAACCTCTTTCCCTAATCTCAGGGTTCTAGGACTTCTGGTATATTACCCCATCAAGCAATATTCCTTCCTCAAAGAAACTTGTGCCTGTAATAGTAACCTGGTACTTCTTGTAGTTCAATGGTAGCTAAGCCTCGCTGAACTTGAAGCGTAAGAGTATTATAATGGTTCTGAAAATTTGGTCTGTGAGCATCAGCTGGGAAATGGTTAGAGATGTAAATTCACAGGCCACACCCCAAATTTATTGAATCGGAAGCTACAGAGATGGTATGCAGCAATCTGTTTTAACAAGTCTGCCAGTTGACTTAATACACACTAAATTAGGATAGCCTAAGAAAAGTTTAATAAAGGAGTTATTTATAAAGTTTGGCCAAGGTATGAGGGAAGCACAAAGGACAGTGGAGTCCTGTGGAGCAAGTAATGACGAAGCTGTTACCTTCCTTAGGCTTGGAGGAATGAAAGGAGGAAGAAGTTAGTGGAACCTAAAATGAGAGGGTCTTATGGAGATGATACATTGAGAGGATCTGGAACCTCTGCAACATGGGCCAGGTCAAAGTTGTTTCTGAAGAGAGAGCTTTCTCCTTCCTGTTTTCTTTCAGAGCTTTCTTCCTTTTTTTTAAAAAAAGATTTATTTTTATTGGTTTTTGACAGAGAGAGAGAAGACAGAGACAGAGAGAAGGTAGAGGGCCCAGAGCAGTCTCCATAGTTGTGCATTAGTTTTCCATATAGTTTCATTCCACAGGTGGGCGTGGGGCTGCGCAGGGCAGAAACTGGGCTGGGAGCCTCCCAGACAGGCCCCAGCAAGAACTGAACTGAGGGCACACCCCAGTTCAGCATATGGGTCCACATGAGTCGGGCCTGGGATTCAATCCTCGGGCTCCAGGGCTGCAAAGCGAGTGCTTAACCCGCTGAGCCATCCCAGCTTCCCCTCTTTCAGAGCTTTCCATTGGCTGAGTCCAGAAACCAGAATCAATGGATCCCCTTAATTTTTGTGCCTATAGTTCAGCCTCCCAGGATGAAGAACGGGATGGAGAAGGTAGAAATTGGTCTACTTGTGCAAATGGCAGGAACTCAATACAAGTAATAAATCCTGAGTGTCAAAATTAATTTTTGTTTGTTTAAAATATCTGGCTCCATAATTTTAGCTTCTCCAAGCATTCTTTTTTTTTTTTACTTATATTAGAAGTAATTGTCTTGCAACTCCCCAAAGATAGTCCTTGTTTCTACTTAAAAAAAAAAAAATTATTATTGGCAAGTGTCTGGAAAATATGTGAAACTCTTGAGGCTAGTAATAAATTTGGTTTCAGATCACATAATTTTTCTCTTTTCCTGATGTTTATCGTCTTGGATATTGCTTCATTTAAAAGTCAAAATATGTCTGTATGGCAAAAAAGGAAAGTATTTGTAAGGATGTAAAGCAATGGAAACTATTTTACATTGCTGATGTATAGTGGCCCAAAAATTATGGAAACAATATTACCTAAAATACTTGAACTAGTGCCCACTGACCTAGTAACTCCACTCAGATTTATTCCAGATTAACTCACACCCATAAAATTAATAAGGTGTTATTGTTTGCATTAACTAGGAAATTTACAAATCTCCAAAGTTCATCAAAGGTAAACTGTTGTTAACAATAATAAATTGGTTGCATATATGTGACAAAGAATTGCAACAAAAATAAATAAACTGAAATTAAGCACATCACCATGAATGAACCTCTCAAATGTCTTTTTCAATGAAAGACACAAATAACAAATTATAAATAATATGATCCCATTTACATTAAGTTCAGAATAAAATAAAACTAAGCAATATATCATTTAGGGATGCATCTCTATATGGTAACATTACAAGAAAACAAGGCACTATTATTACAAAAGTCAGGATTCAAGTTGCGAAATATTATATAGGTGGTTGTATATCACAAAGTGATTGAAACACAAATGGCCATTTAAATTCAGATTGGCACGGGCATCAAATTGTACCTTTGGGATATTTCACCTTGATGAAATATCAATTTCAGGCTTTCTGGTTTTTGTGCTATACTGAAATCTGATATTGGGGTGATATCTGGAGTCTTCTGTACTTCCTGGAAATGGTCTGCCCCTTTGATTGACAACTATTTCCATTTCATATTTTGTACCCTCTTTACTGATTTTCTTTTCTTTCAGAAATTGACCTCCAGAGGAAGAGCTACTGCTAGTAGTTAAATAAATCAGATCAGTTCAATTATATTTTTTATTCAAATAACAGAGTTCTCACAATTATCACAAGAATTTTTATTATATAAATTTTTCAAACATACCTAAAAATCAAGAAAATATACACTGAATCTGCGTGTACTCCTGACCCACCTTCAACAATTATCAACATTTTTCAAAACGTTTTTCTTCTTATAATAAAATTTAGATTTTAATAAACAGAATTGACTTTCCTAAGTGCTAGCTTGAGTGTAGAAGTATGATAAACATACTTTGAAATTTAATGGATTTGAAATGTTTCAGTTCATTGCTTATATCACTTCTGTGACTTTGAGCATTTTTAGTTTTTTTTAATGTAGTAGAATAAATTGCATTTTTAATGGTATCTCATATGGTTGCCTGAGGTAACACATTCTCACACTGAATTATAATGCAGTAAGAAAATAAAATATTTTTTCTTAAAGACAAATGCTAGTGTTCTGGATGAAATTAGGATTTGCCTAGAATTTAAAATTACTCATTGTGTGATGTCTAACAGTTTCTAATGGGTAATAGTTAAGTTATAATTATAACCTTTAACTGAGAAAAAATTTTAATTTTTTTCTAAGTGTAGATATTTTCACTCTTGTTCTATTAATTTTATGCCCTTAGATTGTTAGATATCAGATAGTACATTTCCACATGATAATATCAACAGACCTTTCACTTTTCTAAGTCTAAATGCTAGTAACTACTTTTAAGTACAGAAAGGGAAAGAAATGCCCTACTCTCCCATTGCAGATGGCTATTTTGTAAAATGAGGCAGATCAGACATGAATCTTTAAAAGAATTTTAAAATTTTAGTTACAACAGTGGATTAGCCATTGTAATGATTTACTTGAGCCTATATTTTATATAGTACTCAGAGAAATGATGGGACATTCTCTAAATTTCACCCAGGGTCAAGCCTGAAGTTGTCACCCTTCACTTCTATTTCTATATTCTATTGGCTAGAATTAAGTTGCATGGCTACCTGAAGGCTTAGTGAAATATCACAGAAAGAAGAGGAAGTGGGTTCTGTGGCCAGCAGGCCACTTTCCGCCACCATTATATAGTACTTTCTTCTCTGTGTAGGATCCAGGTATTTTCCACATAGGTCCACTTGGGGGCTTTTCATGAAGAAGCCTGGCCATGGTCTGCCACACAACAAATTTAAGATATTCATTCAATTTTATCTAATTAGTTCCCCGTGGTTTTGATGTCAAGGACTAAGAATACCCAATTCTTCTCCCAGAAATTGTTACATTTAAGGGAGAAATAGAAAGGGCACTAATTTTGGAGAACTAATGTAGCAGCTTAATATTTGCTCATTAGAGTCCATCATTGCCAACAGATTTTGCTCTTTGAAATAATTTTCATAATTACTTGACTAAATTCCTTTATGAAAATAAATGGTGACAATTAACTCAAATTTCGCTTTAGGATGTAGATAATTAGTGAGTCTGTGTTTTCCAAATGTCTCTGTCATGAGGGCAGAGATGAGAATTATAAATTCTTTCCTTGCAAAAGGGCAGAACTGAAACTATATACAAAGATTGATGTTCAGACTCATGACATCTGAATGCCACTCAGATACTCAATTCCCATGTGACTTTAGAACAGTCACTTCACCGTTCCATATACCAGTGATCCTATTTGCAAAACACGTTTTATAGGTATGTCCCATGGATCACGTTGGGATATCAGTAAAAGATATTTTTGAAAACATAAAGTTACTCTCTGAGTTCTAGATGATATTTCTTCACGTTTTTGAGTTGCCAATAAAGGCTGAGAAACATAACAAAAATGATGCCTTTGGTAAACAGAGAGCACTCACTCAGCCCCGAGCAGACATTGTTTTTATGAGAATTGGTTACTTCCAGCTATTTTCTGAATGCTGCTTGGCAGTGCTTTGAAACTGGGCCTGTGCTGCACTGAAAGTTCTAGGGATGGCTTCTTTGCTTTTGTGCCGCCCTTGCACTTGACCTTTCGTGGAAGTCTGGCTTTGTTTTATGATCATAGGCAGAAAAATTAGCTGGCCTGAGTTGAATACCCTAAGGCCTCCTTGTGAAGGTGCACAGAAACCCAGGCTCCATTTTGTGCTTTGAGAGATAGTGGCCAACAGAAATGTGAGCACTTTAACTTCAACCTGGAGGTACAGTCACATTCAAAAATAAAAATTATTTATCTGTCTGGAGTTACTACAAAGAAATAAAACTTCTCCATGTCCTATTGAGGGGGGCTGTCTGTACCTCCAGGGAGGAAAATGTAATGATTTTCCTTCTGAGAATTGCTTTTTCATTGATCCTTTACATAAACAAATATATCACTCTTTTCTAGCCTCAGGGGAAAATCTGATCAGAGAAATGAAATCTTCTAATGGACTAATATTTGAGAAATAAATTAACAATGTTAGAGCAGAACAACTCCTTTTTATGGTTCATAAAATTCCCAAGTATTCTT
>PVKE010014645.1:0-34596 GCA_004027555.1 Craseonycteris thonglongyai | reverse complement strand
CCATCTGAGGAAATAAGCATCGGGTGCAGGATGCTCTGGGCCTGGCCTGAGGGTGGAGTGCTTCTCTGATTATTCTCTAGGCACACAATCATGGACTGGCACCTTGATTGGAAAGGTCAATCAACTGCAGTAGTATTATGACTTTCTGGTCATGAAGGCTCACTGTCATCATCCGCCTCTCGGCTACCATGTCGATAAGGGTGGGAAGTCTCATTGAGAGTTTTATGTTCTGATGTGTGAGCCAACTGAGAACCATAAATCAGTAATAAGAATAATAAAACAGCAGTCATCTAGGTAGATAAGGCCTCCCTCTGTATGTTTTGCATAAATTCTGTGCACTGATTTGCAAGTTTGTTGTTTCCCTTCTGTGGCCTTTACTTAGGGCATCTAACCTAGGACATGGGGTTTGCTAACCTAGGACATGGGGTTTGGACCGCTCATCTTCTCCATCCAGTGTGGCCCTGCCTCACTCCCCACTTTGCCAGAGATCATCTCTTATGAGGACCGCAGGGTACGCCAAGGTGGGCAATCCGGCTTCTGACAGTCACATTGCTTAGGCTATTCCTGCCTCCTCTGCTATCTGGCATGTGAAGCAGACCGTAAAAAGAGATCTCTGTTGTTGTTTTAAATTGTTTTTATTTTATTGTTTGAGAGAAGGTAAGAGAGAGAGAGAGAGAGAGAGAGAGAGAGAGAGAGAGAAAGGGGGAAGGGCCCAGAGAGGTCTCCATAGTTGTACATCATTAGCTGTGACATGGTTTCATTCCACACAGGTGGATATGGGGCTGGGTGGGGCGGGAAGCAAACCAGGGGCCTTCCTCATGGGAAGTGAGAACCTGTGCTACTGTGCCATCCCAGTGGTTACCAGTTGCACCGCAGTTCAATATATGGGGTTGCACAGGCTGGGCCAGGAATTGAACCCTGGTCCTCACAATTGAGAGGCAAGCGCTCAACCACCGAGCTATCCTGGCATCCCTGAGTACTCCATTTTTAAAGGTTTTCCTGGGAAGCTGGTGATTGGGGATGAAGGAAGGACACTAGAAAGGTCCAATTAAAAGAGAAGGCTCACTCCTTTGTCTTTGCTGGGTTATTAATATACCAAAATAGCACTGAGCCTGGCACAGGCAAATCTTCCTAAAATGCAGCTCTGACCATGGTACCCCTCCTGCTTATAACCCTTCACCAGCTCCCTAGTCTCCTTAGGACAATGTCCAGATGTCCCCATTAGGATTTACAAGGCTTGCCATGAGCTGGTCCTTGCATGAGCTGCTCTCTCTACACTGCTTAGCACACACTCCACAGCCCCCGCCACCACTCCGCCAGCTCTACTGAATTTCTTTCAGTTCCTCAAATATGTGCTTCCTACTTTCCCCAATTTTCAAATACTCCTTTTCTTGCTGCTACTAACTCATCCTTTAATTTTTCCCATTGAACATTGTTACCCCAGGGAAGCCTGCCTTCACCACCCTGACTCCTGATCAGATTTCTCTGCTAGGAGCTCCCACAAACCCACTTAACCTATATGCTACTTTGTAATGACCAGTAGGATGGTCCTCCTACTGGATTGTAAATACCTGAGAGCAGCACTCAGGCATCTGTCCTGCCCACTGTCGTCTTCTCAGTGCATGGCAAGCTCCTGGCACACGGTAGTGCCCCATACATATATCTGTTGGCTAAATGGGCACTAGGCCATTATCACAATAAATGCCGTGATTCTTCCCAGATTGCATTTGCCATGCTCATTTTAGCTAAGCCAGTGCCTGCTGAGACGCGAGGAAGGCCCTGAATTAGAAAGACATGTGGCGGTTGGGCTGTCCTGCCCTCCCTGGTCCTTTTCCTTTCCCATCCCACCTCTCCCACGGTGCCTTTCCAGGGAGCCCATGACATTACCCCAGTCAGCTTCAGGCCACCAGGGGAGCTCCTTGTCTGTTCATGCATATACTGCCACCTGTTTGTGTCAGATTTAGTAATTTCTTCTATTTTTATGGATTTTAAAATAGATTTATTATCAATTATAATTCTTTTCAAGTGATTTCGTATTTATGCCTTATATTTTCCACATTTTTCTTGAAAGTAGAAAGAATGTCTTCTTTTAGCAATCCTGGTAATGCCTAATGTTGTTGCATATGCAAGTGTTTAATATTTAACAAATAAACATAGGATGACTTCAAGTCTAATTTGTCTTTAGAAATTGAATTGATTGCAGCATCTTTGTGGACATGCATGCTAGATCTGTTTGATGATGTGGCAATTCGACGAAGTTTCATAAAGGAAACTGTGGTTCCAGGATGGGCTTGGAAACCATAGCCCAGAATGATGTGGGCGCCTCAGCCCTGGTTGGTTGGCAGGAGCAGGAAGCCCACAGCCAGGGGGAAAAATGTAGTTCCAGAGTGCCCTCTAGTGATCCAAGGCACCAGTAGGTCAGAAGCCAGGGCCAGAGGCTCTTGAACTTCAGCAGGAAGCAGGATCATCTGGGGAGCCCGATAAAACTATAGCTGCTAGGATGCCAAGCCAGCCAGGAGACCGATCCTTTTAATTGGCATCTTCGGGGATCTGATACATGGTCCTCAGACCACACTTAGCGAAATAATGCTGCTCATCAAACAAACAACTTAATGTTCCAGAGATCTGTGGGCTATTCAGAAAATATCCAGCCATTATCAATATAACGAGAATGGTGACATGGCTGGATATTTTTCTGGACGGCCCTTGTATAGTTTGAGAACACCCAATGTCATTCCTCTGCCAGTAAGCAGAAATCATGACCTCCTTGCTGATGACTCAAGTGACAAAATTGAATGAGAGACACACATAGAGGTGGCTTAGGCATCTGGTATGAAGCACAGTCCACACACATAAGAACAATCAGCAGCATAAAAATGCTGGACCGTTGAACAAATGTTTTAGGGAGAATTGTCATCTTCTCTTGATGTCTATTTTCCATTGGGGGGCAACCCTACTCCTTTTGTGCCTTTCTGGACAATGGGCACTTGGTTTCTATTGAGCACATACTCCATGGCGCACACTGTGTCAGTTTTGGTTACTGGAAGTCACTGGAATTATTTCAAGTGAGGTATTCCTTAGGCCATTCAAGCAGAGGCAAGGATTGCCAGACAAGTGGTTTGAACATAGGAGATAACTAGAATTTGCTCTTGAGAATTCTGTACTTATGTTCTGTTAAGCAGACTCACTGGAATAAAGCAACAACCATATCCTTTTCTCTATTGTAAAAGGAGCTAATTCCTATTTAGAAACTCAAGACAATATTCATCAATGATTAAAAAAAAATGCGTCTCTTAATCCCCAATAGTACTTTCCTTGCTCCATCTTGATCATATCAATTGAAGGCTGCTGCTTTAATTAGGGGCTGTTAGCACATTAAAATATTTGTTAAACCCTGCAAGGTGATTAATTACTCTGAGGTGCAGTCTAGTACTCAGGTCTAATTATTTTCTCTTTCTTTTTCACGAACTAATAGCATCTAATGAATTCAGTTAAGTGGTGAAATCACATTGATTGAGTGTCTATTATGTTTCTGGACAGGGTATTGGGCCTTGGAAATATAAAGAGGCTGGGTAAGGCTGAGTGCCACCCCTATGGAGGTCAGGATCTAGAAAGGACATTATCTCTGGTGCAGTGTAATGAGTGCCCTACCAGAAATATGAACCCAGGGCTAGGACAGCACAGGACAATTATTCTCTTCATAGGAACTGATGAATAGAGAAATGTTATCACAGATCCACTCCAATAGTCTAATAATTAATGAACACTAATATTTTCATGGGGGTTAGGTACAACCACATCACTCATTTTCAAATTCTTTTGGAAAAAGAGTTGTGAAATCTCTCTTCTCACAAGCAGCAACGTTTTCTTCCATGTTTTCCCCTCCCCATTACTATATCCGTAAAACAAAACGCAAGGTGCTTGCCTGATGCTATTTGATATCAGTCCTGCTCATTTGCTTGTCTGGAAAACTTTAAGCACAGGCTCACAGAGCCCTTAATGAGGAAGCTCGTTAAAAAGCCGTCTGAAGTAGGGAGACACATTACACGCACAACACAGCCCACTCTTTTCCTCTTCATTTCCTTCTTCCCTTCTCAGACTGCAGCATTACAAGTGACAAGGCGAAGTGAGTCATTACGTTGGAAAAAGTCACTGCCAAATGGATTTGTCTTTACCTTGCTATTCCGATGGACATTAATCCTGCTTCACTGCATCACTAAAATGTTGCCCAAACAGCAGGAGGGCCTGTGCGTGTAATGAGGGCCTGGGTAAAGCCATTGATTGTGTGTATTTGGGTGGAACTTGAGTTTATAATTGGCGAATGCACACATTGTCCGATTTCAGAGCCTCTCTCTAGAAAGTTTGTTTATTCCTGGGAAGGGTAAGTTTCTTTCCTTCCTGTTGTATCTGCGGCCACTTTGGGAAAGTTTCCTTGGGAGTATTCCTTCAGGATGATACTGAACATATTCAGGGCTGGCCCTGCTACAGAGCGTCTGAAGTCTCTCTTTACTCTCTCAAGTCTGGAATTTCTCCAGCAAGAGGATAGGCTTCCTGTCTCCTGGCTCAAAAGGAAGTGATGATGGTGATTGTCCACTGGGAGGAAGAGATGGGAGGTGTTTTTTTTTTTTTTCCTTCCTTCTTCTCTTACCCTGGAGTTTGCTAAAGGAAGGCTGCAAATACCAAACAATCCTTCCACACCTGGTAGCCAGGGCAATGTTTGTGAGGTAAAGGAAATTCTTACTGTGAGCTTACCCTGTGATTTATATAAGTCACTGGGATTGAGACACTTACAATTAAATACTTGTAACATAACTCTTTTCTGTGCTGAGGTAGAGACATTATATTTGATAAAGTTGGAAGACTAGGGTTTAGGCCCTACCTTTGTAAGTTGCTGTTTGACTCTTGAGAATTTGCAAAACACCCCTAAATCACAGTGACTGTATGCCAAACACTGGAAATAAAAAAAAGACACAGAGAAGTCACTGGCTCCACCCTGAAGTTTTTCATAATTTCCTGAGGAGACAGAGGCAAAAACAGTCACAACATAATCTGATATGTGCTTTACTAAAGCTACAGAAGAGTTGCCATGAAAGCAAAAGGAGGGATATTATGTATGTTCTGGAGGTGGAGGAGAAGAGAGAGAAGGCAAAAGGTGGTGACACAATGGTGAGGAAGGACCTTACAAATCAGAAGCTTGAGTGGAAATGTAAAGAAAAAAAGAGAGTTCACTTACAATGAGAAAGAAAGTCGGGTGATGGAAAGAACTGTCAATAAAAATTCCCTCAAAGATTTCCAGAAAACAGAACAGTTTGCAAAACAGGGAAACACAGCCTGAAACTAAAAGTACATTTCATCAAGACAAAGTGGGGGCCACCTTTTACAGAGAAAGTTGCTGCCCAGGTTCCCAATTGGTTCAATTATATGTAAATGATGTTTACAATTCATACAGTTCTGATTGGTCTGAATCATACAGTTCTGATTGGTTGGTATCATGTGCTCTGGCTGGTCAACAAGCATATTCTTAACATTCAGTGGACTTAGCTGTGGGGAGATGAACAAGGCTTTGGCTAGAGGGAGATGAGGGATGGAAGGAAGACTCTTTGTTGCTTTTGTTTATGATTGAAACTTGGGCATAGTTTTATATTGTGAGGAAGGAGGCAGTGGAGAGGGAGGAGTTCATTTAAAGGAGAGAGATGGGATTAAATGGGGTTAAATCCTACCTTGTAGAGTCCTTCAGAGGATAAAATGAGAGCCCCTAGGTAAATTCTTTTTTGTAAAGAGATATACACATGAGAATATGATTATCCTGCTATTGAAATAAAATCTGCATGCATCACAGGGCATTTGAGCTCACTTATCACTTGGCTGCTGAGATAGGCAAATCTCCCTCTCCATAGCTTTTTTGTGTACGTGGCTTTCCTATTTCCTCTTGCCATCACTTTAAACTTAGAGCCCAAGAATGAATTGAGCCCTCCTTGACATTTCTTCCTGCCAAACAACACAACTAACCAGTTCCCCTGGATCACAACAGGAAGCTGGGGGTTGATAAGTGAGGAGCAATGAAGGGAGAGAACAAGTACCTCCTCATTGCTAGGTGGTGAGACTCACATTCAGACCTCTTGGAGCCTTGCTTTGTCAGTTTATTAGCTTTTCATCAGATAAGCTTAGAGCCACATATATTATGAAGTAGACTGTCCTCTCATAGATGCCAGTGGTTCCATTTCCATCCCAATTCATGAACTTCATGTCCCATCAGGATAGAGATTTTTGTTTGCATTGTTTGCTGCTGTAACCCCAGTGACTAGTAACAGTATCTGGGACATAGATGGTGTCTAATAATTATGTGTTAAGTGAATGAACTCATTCATTCATCTGTCCATTGACTCAATCAGAATGAATATATACTGTGGGCCAACTACTAAGCTCATCCTAGATAAACAGAGATAAGTAATACTTATTATTGCTTAAAAATGTTTATTTTATGCCAGGCTACTTTACATACATTGGTTCATGTGTCACAATCATTTTACAAATGAGAAAACTGAGGCTCAGATAGAAATCACTTGGTTGAGGATATATGGCTGGAAAGTGGTGAAGCTGGAATGTCTCATTGCCTGCTTCCAAAATTTCTGCTCTTCCTACACCACCACCTGCATTCCCCAGCTCAAACCATAACTTCAGTCATAACTGACCAGTGGTAGTCCCTTGAACATGCCAAGTTTTCTCTTGCCCTCCTTTCCCTGGGACACACTTAGCTATGCCCTGTCTGGTTACTTCTTCCTCATCCTCCCAACGGGAGTTTTTCTTACATTGATGTTCTCTAAATGAACATAGGAATATCTGATTCCAAGGCCCCAATTCTTTCTACTTTACTGTTATCATTAGAACATCTACAATGTTCACAGTTTAGCTGGTCAGATAGATAAGCAGATAAATGCCACATATATGATGAGATTAGAGAACTAGTACAGGTTTACACAAAGTTCTTTGGAGGAACACATGGAAGAGGAGAATTTTCTCTCTGGGGGAGGTGGGGTTGGAAAGGCTTCATGAAGTTGCCAGAATGCTTGGTACCTTGTCAACTTACTCCATAACAACGGTGTAAGATGGGAAAAGATCCTTGCCTCACATACTGGTGGTTAGTTTTGGGGACCACAGCAGCCATCTCCAGTCACCACTGCTTCCAAATTGGTCCATCTGGGTACAAAGAATTTAGCTCAAATGCCTGCATGTATTTGCTTTAGTCATGATGGGTAACCAGGCAACTCAGTCAGCACTTGTTTCATTAAAATTGTGTGTGTGTATGTATAATTACTTTATATAATCACAGTTTTAATCTTAGATACTATACTTTAAATTTAAATGAAATCAGTACATTTTCCAGGCTCACAGCTACATGGAATAGGTTAGTAACTCCTAATTATGTGTTAGCTTCTCTTCCTGCATTTGTCCCTTAATTACCGGTTTCCCTGGAGGCTGCTCTCCCTATATTCTGTCCTTCAGAGAATTCACCTATATTCCAGGCTTGAGCTACTGTAAAATTCCTATAAAATTAATCTTAAAACTACAAGCAAAGCATGGCTTTGAAATGTGAGGTACAATACCTTCTTTGTCCACTCCGGAGGTTGTGAGGAAGGCACAGTGGGTGGCCGGATATTGTCATGGGGGCTCTGGCATCAGGCAATGAGGAAACTTCTGAACTGCTCCATTTCCTAGCTGTGTAGCTTGGGTAAATGACTTAACTTCCTTTAGCCTACATTCTTGATCTATAAAAGAGTGAAAATAATAGTATCCTAGTAATAGAACTACTGTGAGGACTAATGAAATCATGCCAAAGAACTTAGTGACAGGTTTGTTACAAGTTACCAGCAAGTGCTAGTTGTAATGATAATTATTATTACTCTCATCTTTGGCAGGATGAGGCAATTTGGGTGACAGTGGCTTGAAACTTTTGAAGATGTGAATTATTATTATTGTGATACTGTTTAGTGAATTCCAAAGAGCTTGGTGAAAGGTGCGAACAAGAAATCAGGAAAGTCAGATCTTCATGGTGTTCTTGCCACTAACCTGAGGTGTGTCTGTGACTCTGGGCCAGGCTCTGTTGAAGTCTCTGCCTTCTCACCTGTAAGTGCAGCAATTTAATTAGATTATCTTGAAGATCCAGCTGAGCTCTGAAATTCTACGACTTCACGAGTGTTGGAGCAAATAAGTTACATAGCAGATCTTCCATGGTTCTTGGAATAGAGTAGAACAGGGCTGGGTAAGCTGTTGATTGTGTTCCACCGGTGGACTGCCAAGCAATTTTGGGATGACCTCCTGAATTAAGAAAAAAGTGTCATAGCAGACATCGTATTGCACTAGGGCCTAGCAGCTAGGCAGCTAAACGTAAAAGAAACACATTTTTTTGCACACATACATACAGCTGCTAGAGGTGAGAATCAGCTCTTCACAATGAGATGGCTGTTTGAACTTGAGCAAGCAAAAATAAATAGCTAGTGGACTGGGACAGATAGCTAGTGGTCCATGACACTTGGAGAAAATTAGAAGTAGCCCTGGCCCTGAAAAGGTCTGCCCAGGCCTAGAGCATAGGTTTAATTAATCCTACAAAAATCAATGGCCAAAGTTCATCTCTGAGGGAAGCTGGGATGGCTCAGAGGGTTGAGCGCTTGCCTTGCAGCCCCAGGGTCTGAGGATCAAGCTTACCCCTGCCCATGAAGACCCATATGCTGAACTAGGGTGGGCTTCCCATGTGGGAGGCCCCGAGTTCAGTTCTCACTGGGGTGAGCTTCCCATGCAGGAGGTCCCTGGTGAGGTTCCTGACTTCTGCCTGGCTCAGTGTCCACCTGTGTGGAATGAAACTGTGTCGAAAACCGATGGCGTGCAACTGTGGAGACTGCTTTGGGCTCTTTCCCTTCTCTGTCTCTCTCTCTCTCTGTCAAAACAATAAAATAAATTTAAAGAAAAACAAAACAAAACAAACAAGAACCCAAAGTTCATCTGTGAGGTTGGTAAAAGTTAACCTTAACCGCAACAATGAGAAAGAGTAATCTGGGAGGAATTTTAATGAAAAGGCAAACCACCCCCACATACTTTAGGAACCCTGGAGAACACCGGTGTGGCAGAAAATAATAATAACTTTATATCTATAATGGCAATATAGCTCCCCTCCCTTCTGATTTCACTTTCTGTGGTTTTAGTTACCTGTGGTCAACTGCAGTTTGAAAATATTAAATGAAAAATTCCAGAAATAGAAAAATAATAAAAAAAAAATTTGTTTGTATTTTTATTTCTTTTAAAGATTTATTTTTTATTTTGAGAGAAGATCAGAGAGAGACAGAGAGAAGGGGGGAGGACCCAGAGCAGTTTCCATAGTTGTACATCATTAGTTGTGACATAATTTCATTCTGCAGAGATGGATGTCAGGCCCCGCAGGGCAAGAACCAAACTGGGGGCCTCCCGCATGATAGGCGAGGACCTTCGGCCACAGCTCAGCATGTGGGTTTGCACAGGCCAGGGCTGGGATGTGATCCCTGGACCTTGCCAGTGCAAGTCAAGTGCTCAACCTGTTGAGCTATCCCGGCATCCCCAAACAATTAATGTTTCAAATTGCACGCCATTCTGAGTAGCAGGATGCACTCTCATGCTGTTTGCTCCATTCCGTGAGTAAGTAACCACACTTCAGATGTTCCCAGACCCATTAGACCCTTAGTAGCCATCTCCATGATCACATAGCTGTTGTGGCACCACGGTGCTTGTGTTCAGGTAGCCCTTATTATTCTTGTGTGTGTGTCCCTGGGTGGGCCTGAACTCGTTTATTCTTAATAATGGTCCCAAAGCACAAGAGTGGTTATGCTGGCAATGTGGATATATCCAAGAAGCTGTAAAGTGCTTCCTTAAGTGAAAAGGTATGTACGTGTAGGAAAAAAGTAGGATATGTAGGGTTTGTACTATCTATGGTTTCAGGCATCCACGGGGGGTATTAGAATATATTTTCTGCAAATAAAGGGGGGCTGCTATACTGAACTAACCAGAAAAAAAAAAGATCAGATTATGTCTAGCAACTGTATACTTAGTGAAGTGAATGCAAGACCCCTTACATCTTCTTGGACATGGCTTTGGATGGTAATTTGCTGGTAAGTCTCCCACACAGCTTGTAGGACTTCTCCCTAACCTACAGAGTAGCTGCTATGTGCTAGATGTGGTGGGAAGCTCTGGGCCATTGAAACAAAGCCTACTCTCAAGTTCTGACAAACTATTGGATAAAGCATTTTAACTGTGAGAGATACTTTTTACATTTTCTGCATACTTCTGTATGGTGCTTACAGTGTTTCTATATTGTCTCTCTATTACGCTATGAAAAGATAGCTGCTTGTGTGTTCAGCCCTGTTTTGCTTCTCCACCCTCAGCCCTCTAGCAGCTTGTTAAATATTATCTCTTCTTGTGAGTTGTACCAGAAGGAAGAGGCATTTGTTACTCTTTTACTTCCTAATGAGCCCTCAAACTGGTTTGCAGGGCATTTATGGATTCTTTCTTCCCAAGGGACTGATCACTTCAAATTTAGGTGCTTGGACTTATTCTTCCCCAGGACTCATATTTTATTCTTCCTGTTCACTTTTCCAACTTATCCCCCAATAAAACGAAATAACCAGAACTGAAAACCGATATAAGTATGGGGTGGTGGCAGCATTTTAAGGGAGAGGCGAAATATTTCTTTTGCAACTATGGCAACTATTAAATGTCTTGTCACTTACCTTTGACAAAGCTTTTTGGAAATGTGAAAGTTATTTTGCATGTAAGTGCTTAAAATCACCTCAATTACCTAAGATACTTTTATCTCCCTCCAAAATTATTCTTAAAGTGACTTTTACTATCGTCTTCAGATATTGGTATAAATGCAGAATGCAGTATTGATAGATTTCTCCATAGTCCCTGAGAGTGTAAAGGATATTATGAAAACCACAATAGAAAATTTTTTTATAGAAATACCTAATTAAAAATAAAAGACTTGATGCTTAATGATCCTTCCAATTATCTAGAAAATTGATACTAGATAATGGAAGGTTCATTCAACAATTCATTAGAGGAGCATGAATTAAATGCCTAGAAGTGTTGTGTTGTGCAAAGTAAAGGGTGTCCCAAACTTCACGCAAGAAGTAATTTTGTACAAAATTGAGAATCTTGCGTTAATTTTGGGACACCCTTTACTATAAACATAAAAGAGATTTAAAAATGGTTGCTACTTTTAAGGAGCTCAATTAAAAATGGCCTGCTTTACATTTGTATAATGCTTACTATTATACAAAACATTTTCCACATGTAACAACTCATTTCATCCTTAGAACAATCCATCCTGATTTCACACTTCATAAACTTGGAATTCCTTATTGCTGATTGTTATTTGGCAACCAGAAGGTTCATTTTGATTATGATAATGTTAACATTTCTTCATTATTCCTGGCTTGATTTTATGCACCTAATGACAAAGAATTTACAAAGTGTTTCACTGGAAATAATTATATTTTTCATTTTCTCAACTTCTAGTCCTTGTTCCTCGTAGGTATAAGCTTCCTCCTAAGGAGGACCAAGGCTAAAATGACTTTCCTAATTCCCTGCCTGTGAGTGCTTTTAAGATGACAGTGGTCTCTACTACATACTTGTGGTAGGAATCTTGTTCTTGTAAATTTATTACTTTCCCACCACAGCCTTTAGGCCACGTGTGTCCAACTTTTTGGCTCCTCTGGGCCACATTGGAAGAAGAACTGTCTTGGGCCACACATAAAATACGCTAATGCTAATGACAGTTGATGAGCTAATAAATAAATAAATAAATAAAATCTCATAAAGTTTTAAGAAATTTTACAAATTTGTGTTGGGCCACATTCGAAACCATCCTGGGCCACACGTTGGCTGCAGGCTGCAGGTTGGAAAGCTTGCTTTAAGCCATAATCTCATTCAGTTCATTCCTACTTCATATTTGCTATTTTTCCTTTATTCCATTCTTGATCATTCCTTCCAGGTCATTTGTTATCTTGGGACTATTGTTTCTACCACAAAATAGAAACAGAATTTAGCAACTTGGGGATTATCCTGCTCAACAATTTCACTTTTTGGAGGAGGAAACTGGGGTCCACAGCCATCAAGTATCAATGCTAAAGCCACACAAATAGGTGGTAGAGCTGGGCTGGAGTCTTGAGAGGTGATTCTCTGACCAGATAGATATCTTTTCAATACATTGTGCTTTCTTTAAAGCTACCTGTCAAATGAAACATACTTCCCAGGATGTAAATACTTGGTTACTCTTGCAATAGAGGTCTACCCAGTTTTATAATATTTCACAGATTATATTGTTTTCAGTTTTTCCATAGTGTTCCTCTTCACCTAGGAATTATGTGTTCATTGAATCAATTCTTGAGCATCTACTATGTGCCAGGCGTAATATAAGCATCAAGAACTATGAAAACGACCAGGTTTTGGCCTGACTTTAATTGGAAGTATTCTGTGGATTTGTTTAGGTTCATTCCATAACCATATAGTAGTGTCAGTATAAGTGGTCCTGGAAGTGTGAGACATTTTGTAATCAAGAACCGTTATTATATCTCCAACCAAGTGTGATTTTTTTTTTATTGTTAAATTTAATGAGGTGACATTGATTGGTAACAATTAGTTTCCTGATGTGCAAGTGTGATTTTAAAAGTCTCCCAAATTTGCTAACAAAAATACCAACCAAGGGTAGACTCGAGTAATCAATTTCCCTGTACTGGTTTTCTTGCCTCTCCAGCCGGCTTCACCTCCACGAAGCCTAAGGGGTGAAGGGCCTCAGGCTGCCTGGGCCCGTGCAGCGAGCCCAGCCTGGGCTGGGGCTGGTCCCGGGACGCGCTGCGGCTCCTCTCCCGCTCTCCCCGGGGCGGGGCGGCGCCCTGCGCTCTTCCTGCTCCGACCCCTCCCGTCTGGTCTGGCGGCTTCCTGCTCGGGGCCATGGCGTCGCTGGTTTGGGGACGGCGCTTCCCTGGCGTGTGGCTCAGCAGGTGCGGTCTACCCCGATTTTCCCCTGAGCCCAAAAGGCAGCCGCGGGGGCTGCCCTCAGTTAAGCCAACCGCCGTACCTCGTTGCAGGAGCGCCGGGCCGGGCGGCGGCCGCCACTACCGCGCTGCGCTGTGCACCGAGTTGGAGCAGCCCCTGGCCATTGAGGAGGTCGCCCGCCGCCCGGTGCGGCCTCACGAGGTAGGGTGACTGACCTAGCCCCGTGACCTCGAAACACTCACTTGCAACGTGGCCGCCACACACACACCACCGATTCCGTCTTGGATCGAGTTTCCAAGCGCTCAGCCGGGGGCGACCCAGACACGGCAGTGCAACTTCATCCTGGGCTAGAGGGGCCCCTTCTGCGAGGTTCACAAAAAGGCCAAAGGGACTGAGGAAAGATTGTGCCTCAAAACACAAATGCTAACCACTTTATGAAGGCCCCAGCGCCGTTGCCTTAGAAACAGAGGATTCTGATTTTCACACGATTTTGCATAACCACACCTACAAGTTATTGATTTAACACAGATAAATGGACCCCATCCTTTGCTTCCTCTTGGATGTCAGCATCTAATTATCAACCCACTCTCCTTCCGGCAAACCAGCCTGGTGACGTCCTGTATTTTCTTCAGAGTATGTGCCTGTGTCCTCTGGCATGCCCAGGTGATTGGGGTGGGCTTAGTTTAGGATTGTGGGCATTTCCAGTGAGATCTAGAAGTCACTCTGGCCTTGAGAGTTGACCACTCTGGTGACACAGTGTCATCTGAAGTGGACAATGAGAACCTCTGACAAGGTGTAGCAGGCAGTGAACCTCAGTGTTGGGGACCACTGGTAAAAGAGAGACATATGACTGCAGCCCTGAAGTGTCACTAACACGGGTCTGTGACTATAAGGATTATTTGGGTGAGCTCATGATGGCAGCCAGTTTGCTTCTTGGGACTCAAATGCTGAATCCTTGAATCAATGTTGAGTGGCTTGAGGTCCTATGTGCGCCACACATGTCAAATGTCAACAACTAATGTGCCATGCACACCATGTGCTCAGGCTGAAGGCTGGGCTTCTTTGTGCTTTTATTTGCCCGGACACTGACTTGTAAGGAATTAGCTTATGAGCACTGGAACTGTGTGAGTCTACCTACTATTAAATCCCTTCATTCTGGAATGGTGTCTGGCACGTGGCAGATGCTTAAATTGTTATTGAATGAATTCATTTTGTCGCTAAATATCTTCTCACCAATATGGCTACCTCTGTACTAAAATGGAAATTTAAACAAAACAAATAAATGAATATCATCGACTGTCTCTCAGCTTTCTTTCCTCCTTTAATTCTTAGCCCTGTTGAGATGAGTTGGTTTATGACAGTAAGGGCTCTTTTTAGCCTGCATCAGAATCACCTGGGCATGTTAAAACAGCTTGCTGGGCTTTGCCCCCAGAGTTTTCCGATTTAATAGGTCAGGGTGGCTCCTGAGAATTTGAAATTCCCAGGTGACATGAGGCCGGTGGTCTGGGGACCACACTTTTAGAACTGTAGGCTTACAGGGTCTAGACAGAAATTGCTGACTGCACTGTTGCAGACTAGCTCAGCTCTAGCGCTGTTGTAAACAGAAGCTGGGGATCTAAGTCTAGCCTCCAAGAAGATCCCTGATTCCCAAAACAAATGATCACATTACTCTTCTGCTTAAAATCTTTAGCGGCTTCCCATTGTTCCTACAATGAAGACTAAAATCCTCAATAGTCTTCCCTCTGGAGGGTGTGGGACCTGCTTTCTAACCCCATCTCTTTCCCTTCTTTGTACTCTCTGCCTGCTGGCTTTCCTTTTGTTTCCACCACAGGGCCTTTGCACGTGCCATTGCTATTGGCTGTGATAGGTTCCCCCTGCCCACTCATTTTGAATAGTTAACACTTAGCTGTCCTTAGTTCAAGTGTTACTTTCTCAGGAGTTTCTCCTGACAATCCCCCAAAGGTCATATTCCCCTATTATGTGCTTTCACAGCACCATATATTTCTATCTTTAACATTTTGTATATGAGTTGTAATTTGACACAGAAATCCTCATGGTTATTTGGTTACTCTCTGTCTTCTATACCATACTCTTCACTGCATGAAGGCATGAACCTTGTCCATTTTGCCTCATGATTACAAACTGGCACTTACTTCAGTACCTGGCATATAGCAGCTATTCAGTAGACACTTTGGTGTAATTAGATGATCTTTGTCTCCACGAATATGTAACTGCTCTTTCTTCTGCAGGTTAGAGTTGACGTCCATTTCTGTGGAGTTAACTTTGCTGATATTTTGGTCTGCCGTGGTCAGTATCAAGAAAGGCCCCAGCTTCCTTTTACCCCTGGTGAGTATGAGGGGGCCAAGTGACTGCTGCAGGAAATGAAAATACAGTTTTCAGAACCAGGGCCTTCATCTCAGATGCTCCCCTGGTGTTGCTTCCCTGCTGACAGTGAGATCTGAGACGTTTGTCAGCCTCACCACTGATTAGAAGAACTAGATTGTGAGCCCCTTGAGGGAAATGTCTAGAACTGTTTTACCCTTGTTATATCCCCACCCTTGCATTGTAACTGTCTTCTAGTAGATGCTCAATAAATACTTTAAAAGTGAACAAATGAATGTTCACAGGACATTAGGTTTACCAGAATTCTGATCTGAATCATCATTGGTCCTAGTCACTCCCTTTTATTCTTCGATATTGCCTACATTTTTTTTTCCCACTTAAGGATCCTAGCCATCTGTTTGCAGCTAAAACTCTGTCCTCACAAACACATTCCCAAAGAAACCTAATATCAAAGGATCAGAAAGAAGAAAAAGAGAGTTTATATACATTGCTAGCAGCCCACTGTCTGATTTTCATTATGCCTAATCTGATTACATTTAGATACTGAATGTGTTGACAAATGACTGATTTTTGTTGTTGAAATTTATTTAAAGAGATATAAGTATAGCTCAGCATGTATATATTACATGTATACTCTAGCTATATAAATAAATACTATTAAGGACACAGTGATTGCAAAATAGTTTCTATGTTTTGGCCTTAGGGTGTTTGGTTATGTCTCAGCAGTTGGAACATTTCCCTCTCTGTATTTGCTGAAATGCTGGATGGGAGGAAGATGTCATATTCAATTCAGTGATTCCTCTGGCAGCTCAAATGGGAAATGTATGATCACTGAATTCAGAAATTTCAGAGGTGGACGAGGAAAGGGGAGACAATACCGGTACATACATTTGAGCCAAGCACTGTATGAATAAATCTAGTTCATGTCCTTGAGGGCCTCTGAATCCAGAAGAGGAGACATGGCAACAGATAGATGTAATATGATGAACATTGTAATTGGGGTGCGGTAGGAGCCTAACACTCTTACCCCTCTTTCCTGGTTTGGGAGTGGGGAGATGATTTTCTCACCTCATGGTGCTGGGCTTTACAGATAGCCTGATCTTTAAACAATTTGTTTTAGGCATGGAGTTTTGTGGGATGGTATTGGAGACAGGCACAGATGTCAGCACCGTGAAAGAGGTAAGTTACCGTGTTTCCCCGAAAGTAAGACATCCCCCGAAAATAAGACCAACTTACAGTTTTTGCCTCTCGCTGAAATACGTATAAGGCATCCCCCCGAAAATAAGACCTAGCGCATCTTTGGGAGCAAAAATTAATATAAGACACTATCTTATTTTCGGAGAAACAGGGTAAGACACTGTCTTATTTTCGGGGAAACAGGGTAGTTGAAATATAGAAAACTGATGTGTGTGGCTATGAGAAATGTGTTAACTCATTTGTAGTCAAAGGGTCTTGCTTCTCCTGGCCTTTGCCAACAGACACCAAAGGGAAACTAAGGTAGAGGAGGGAGAAACAAACTCTGAATTGGGAGAAGGAAGCTAGTACAAATTTCTGGCTTTGTTAACCTTTTTTTTAAGATTTAAAAAATTGTATTGTTTGAGAGATGGTGAGAGAGACAGAGAGAGAAGGGAGGAGAGCCCAGAGCAATCCTGATAGTTGCATATCACTAGTTGTGACATGGTTTCATTCCACACAGGCGAATGTGGGGCCACATGGTGGGGGTGAGGGTGGGTGGGGGGGGACTGAACTGGCCCCCTCCCTTCCACATGGGAGGTGCAAGCCTTTTCCACTATCCTGGTGGACTACAAATTGTGCCATTTTTCAGCATATTGGTTTGCACAGGCCAGGATTTAATCCCCGGACCTTGCATTTGCAAGGGAAGCTCTCAACCCACTGAGCTATCCTGGCATCCCCATGTTAAACTTTTTTAAATATTTATTTTTATTGTTTTTTGACAGAGAGAGAGAGAGAGAGATACAGAGACAGAGAGAACTGAACTGGGGGAGCTCCCAGCTCAGCACATGGTTCCGCACGGGCCGGGGCCGGGATTCGATCCCTGGTCCCCGGCGCTGCAAAGCGAGCACTCAACCCACTAAGCCATCCCGGCTTCCCCAAACTTTTTGTTACTAATAAAAGGCAGCACCTTGGTCTTTAGTCAGAAGAGAGAGAATTCTCAGGTTTCAGCCTCTTGTGAAAGAAATTAACACTGGCATTATAATTTACATCCCAATTTATATTCTAATTGATACACATATCATTGTTCAAAATGTGCTCAGATTGCCCTGGTAACCTGGTGGGGGTGTTGAGAAAATGGCTAAATTATTTATTAAACATTAAGTCTGAGTGGATAATTAAGGCAAATCTGTGTCTTAAGGGATTAGGAAGAATCTTTCTGTTTGAATTAATTTGAAAAGATGTAAATGGCAAGGCCATGCATTTGAACCTGCCCTTAAATTAATGTTTTATTTTTTTCTCTTCAGGGAGATGGAGTTATTGGTGTGAGTAGCTTTAATTGTATGGCTGAAGAATACATTGCTGACCAGAAGGTACTCTCAATGTTAATGTTTGGGGATTTCCCCCCCCCTTCTTTCTTTTCTTTAATTTCCACCTATCCCTCATTCCTCCTTCTCCTTCTCCTCCACCTCTCTTTTTCTTTATATTTGTTTGGTTGTATCTTGTTTCTCAGCCAAGCACCTCTTTCTTTCAGATGCTAAACTCCTTTTCTATATTGGTGTGATAACCCTTGTATAGAGCTTTGTTTGTGTGGAGTGGTTAATGAACACGCATTTTGTTTTCTGAGTCCTGGAGCAACTGACTGGCTGTCCAATTGGACCAGAGTTAAGTATTTTTTTGGTAGAAAAACTGGTTTGAGGCGTTGAGCTGGATGGAATGGGCTTCTCTCCCACACAAAGTTTGTGAAAGAGAGAGCCCTGGGAACAGCCAGTCAGGGCGGCCAGATCTGGTTGTGCAGGACGTGCACAGAGCCCCCTAGTGGGGAGCAGTGCATAACTTCCCCCACAGCTTTTCTTGCATTATGGTAGTAGTCTGTGTTCCCTTCTCCATACGTTGGTTCCTTCCTCAGCATATGCCATACTAGGATTTTTGAAGACTGATGCACCCAAGTCTTGAACTTGGCCACAGCTTGCTTGGTCTTGACTACTGCTGGGCTTGGTTCCTGACATGTGTTTTTCCCTTCGCAAATCAGTCAATCAATCCCATCATAATATTTACTGAGCAGCCTTTATGAACAGGTGCACGTGCTTAAACCCTAAGTCACTCTTATCTCTTTTACAGGCACTGTGGCGGATTCCAGAAAAGGTCCCCCTCCGAGAAGCTGCCACCCTGCCTGTATCTTATGGCACTGCTATCATGGCTCTGGTGCATCGGGCGCGTACCCAACCTGGGTAAGGACTGTGCTGACAACAGAGGGCTAGATAGGACCCTTCTCTGATACCAGAAGTGCCCACGGCCTTGCTCCTTTCTTTCCCTTGCCTGACCTTCATTCAGCTCGTGTTTAGTCTGTCTAAGGGAAGGCGAAAGGAACATAGTGACTTGAGATTGGGGTCTGGTGATGGTGGGGCTATCTTTTTTTCTGAGAAGAAGTGGTAGACTGTGAACTTGGCCAGTATGCATTTGGGAAAATATTAATATCTCTCTCAAACTTGGCCAGCCTGGATATCACTTCCTAGAAAAGCTTAAAGTTTAAAGAGCTGGTTTATTTAAACTCGCTTCCATCTGGTTTTAATGGAGGCCTGTGGTATTTGTTGTTGAGTGGCTTGATTGGGCGGACCTAAGTGAGGCATTTCAAACTCAGAGGTGCTGAAGTTTCCCACTTTACCTGCAGTATGCTTGCTGCCTTTTGCTCTTTTTAGGGAGCATCAGAATTCCCCCCAGAGAAATGGGATTGAGAAGAAGTGGTTATTATGTGATCATCACCTTTTCAAATTTGGCAGTGTTTAGTATGAGAATGATTTTAGGACAGAATTTCTGAAGTAGAATTGTAGTGGTATCTCATAGGAAGGGTTGAAGGGAAGAAGAGGCTGCCTAGAGAGATTGAGGACTTTTTCTCCTGGGAATCCTTTAAAACTGGACCAAGTTAACACTGATCTAGCCTTTACCTAGCCCTAAAAACGAGAATGGATATACATAAAGGGTTGAATGAAATGGTCTCTAAGTTCTCTTCTTGATTTAAAATATCCTGGTTTCAAATTGTTCATGAAATCATATTGCTGTATGATTTGTAGTTCCTGAAGTAACATTCACCTATCTCTGTCACAGAGAAACTGTTTTAGTGACAGCAGCAGCGGGAGCCACAGGCCTTGCAGTGATAGATGTGGCAACAAATGTCCTTCACGCCAAGGTATTTGGGTGTTAGAGTCTGCACTTAAATTATTATACCTCCAAACATGGTTTTCAAAAATGGTATATGGTCATTCAACCATGGAAGACACTGGGGATACAAAGTCACCAAGAGTAGGATCTTGTCAACTATTGTAGACTAGTGAGGGGACCAGTAAATCACTTGTCCTTCCAGTTATCAGAACCTGGCAAGGTCCAACTTGCTCAACAGCCTCTGTAGCTGCTATCCCTCTACCTCTAAGGCTCTGACTTCAAATTTAAACTCAATGCCACTTTTTAGGGAAGTGTTCTTTGTCCCTCAGGAGATGTTAATCCCCTCCCTCTACTATTTGTATATGCTCTACTATTTGTATATGTGTATACTTCTGTAGAAGTACAGAAGAACCCTATACTTCTCTTTCATAGTATATACCTCAGTGTACACTTAGTCATTTACTTGTGTCATTATTGGATTCATGTCTCTCTCCTACTGGACTGGAATCCCCATGGAGGCAGGGACAGTGTCTGTGTGGTCCATTATTGCAGTCCCAGTGGCTGGCATAATGTCTAGACCACAGTAGGCACTAAACTATTTCTGGAATGAATAAATAAACAAGTGAAAGAAAGACTGGAGTCTCCCCAGGGGTCTCTGTGGACATGTAAGCTGACTTTTTGAAGGAGTGGTGGCAGCTTCATAGAAGAGAAAAGGAAATGAAGATTATTTTAGTGATGGGAGGACCTATTAGAAGATGGAGAACTAGGAACTAACATGACGCACTCAGGGATTGCAAATAATACCTGTGGAGCAGAGGATCTGTGTTGGGAATGGTGGAATATGACTGTAGAGCTGGGCAGAAATAAGATCAGGAGGTGCTGGAGAACTTGAACATTTATTGGAAGCTAGTGAGGGTTTTAAGTAGGGAAATGACAAGTTCATCTTTGCATTGGCAAAGTTCACTCTGGTAGCAGGGGGCAAGGGGTTGGGGTCAGGTCAGGGGTAGTCGGAAGGCATTGAGACAGATTCTTGGAGCAATCCAAGCCTGAGGTGATTGTACTTGAACTAAGGCAGTGGAATCAATGAATTGAGAGAGGTGAAAGTGGAAGGAAATAGAGAATTGGTGACAGGAGAGCATCCTAATATAGTTGAAGGAACAAGGGCTTTGAGATTAGCCTGACCTCAGCTTGGATTCCAGCTCTGCCTTTAGCTTAATCACTGCAGTACCCTCTTTGGTAAAACAATGTTTTCCTTATAGGGCTGTTGTGGGAATATTGATATTACATGTACAGTGGGCCTGTTAGAAGGCATGGCATGTTGGTAAGAATCTCTTTAAAAGGGATCTTGTTATTAGACATTGAGTGAGAAGGAGCAAACCAGGTTAACTTGTGGCTTTGCCATTTAGTGAGATCGAGAACACAGGAGGAAATGGTGAGTCCAGTTTTGGCCATGATTGAGTGTCAGATACCTGTGGAGCATGCAGTGGGGATGTCCAGAAGGCATCAAAATATACAGGCTTGGAGATAATTGGATCAGTCTGGAATTTCTTCAGGTGGCATCTCTCCTTCTCACATTAAGTTCCTTTGGTAAGGACACGGGAGTTCCGAAAGCAATCTTAGATACCAGGAGACTCCTCATGGAATATTAACACATTCATGCAAGAAGCTAGAGCTTTTAGCATCTCTTCGTGGGGAGACCAGAGTTAGTCTTATTGTCTGGACTATTGACTATTTAACATTTCTAGGTAAATGTATCATTTGTTTGAAATAGTTATGGGAGGTTAAATAGAGAAAAATTTTTACTCCAATTCAGATATTAAAATTAAGCTGTATTTTCTTCAGCAGCAATAATGGTTTTATGCAAAAGAAAACAAAAACAATAATACCATTATGCCACTTACTTGGAACAGGCCATTTTGATAACACCTTCCATTCACAGCATTTCATATTGCTGTCAAAGTGCCTTCATAGCAATGATTAAACACTTGCCCCTCACAAAACCCCTGAGAGATGGGTAATGTAAGTGTTCATTATTCCTATTTCTCACATGAAAAAAGTGAGACAAAGAGAGAATGATTTATGGCAGGTCTCACTGGATGGAGTGAGAATCATCCTGGGTTTGGAATCAGGTGCCTGACCCTAGTCAGGTGTTGCTCACTGTGGTGTTGTGTGCTGATAATCCTGAGAACTGCAGCTATTTGAGGGTTCCACTGGGGAGCATGTGAGGGTAGCTTTCAGTTTCAAATAGTTATGGGTGAGTTTGGAATCTTTTATGGGCACTGGAGTTCTTGAGTATTTGAATGCAAGTTCTGAATGTTATTTACCTTGGGGCCAAAGTGCTTGGGTGGGCTGCCAGTCACAAGGCATCCTAGGCAATGCAATGCTTGAGTGTTTGAAACTTTTCTGGAGACTTCCAAGCCCCAGAGCTCCTCACAATATGTCCTGCAGCCATTGATGGCATCTTTGCCAGGCCTTTGGCATGATTTTCTCCCAGGGTGATAGAGTAAAAACACATTGACTTTGGAGTCAGACAGTGTTGGGTTTGAAGAGTTGTTCTGCCACCTACTACCTGATGATCCTGGGTTAATTATTTAACCTCTCTGGGTCTACGTCTCTATCTATAGAACGAAAGTAATTATACCTCCCCATAATGTTCTTATAAAGTTTAAATAGAATAAGTGATTGCATATGTGTAACAACAGATTCAATTTATTTATTTATTTACAAATGTCTGTTGGGCCGCCTTCAAAGCCCTGAGCTGAATTGATCTGGATCTAGGTTGGGTGCCTCTTGTTGGTACTCCCAGAACCCTCTGTACTTCCCTATCACACTACTGGATCTTGCTTTCTTGACTCTAAACTTGGTATTTTTATTTTATTTTATTTTAACTTGGTATTTAGCTTGTATCCTTACTACCTGACTCATAGTAGGTACTCAATAAATGGTGGTTTTAATTTGCATTTGGAGGAGACTTTCTGAGTATCTCCTGAACCATCCCCTAGCTAGACCCATTGGGGTTCCACGTTTCTTGGAAATGTGGATCTGAAGGCCATTGGGCCATGGAGGGGCTGTGTGTTGGGTCTAATGTGTTGGATTGAGGCTGATGCAGCGTCTCATTGGTTTCCTTTGTTAGTACCCTTGGGCAGCAGGTTGGGTGGGTGCTGTGAGCCCCTCCTGGTACATATTCTGGAAACTCAGAGGCTTTGTCTTCTTTATGCAGGTAATAGCTGTGGCCGGAAGTGACGAGAAGTGCAAGCTGGCAAGGCAGAGGGGCGCGCAGTCCAGCGTGAACTACAGTCAGGGCAGCCTGAAGGAGGCCGTGCGGAAGCTCGTGGGCAGTGCTGGGGTGAACGTGGTCATCGACACCGTGGGAGGAGATGTCTTCCTGGAGGCTCTCCGCAGGTGCTTAAAGCGGTCTCTGCAGATTGGACTGGCCCTGCAGCTCTGTGGAAACCTTTGCAGACCTCTCTGCCTTCCTTCTGACCTTGTGTCTCTCTCGTCTTTGCTGCTCACTTTTCCTGCAGGCATGCATGTCAGTGAGAACAGCTGAGTGAGTGGGTGGAAAGAACTGGAAGGAGAGGGAAACTCAGGAAATGCTTAAATATAGCAAAAGCAAAATATCCAACTGGAAAATATCCAAGAAATGACTGTAGACTCTCTCGTTGGCGATATCAAATGCTTCAGAAATTATGCATGTGTTCAATTCAGCTGTGCTGGCCCCCACGAACTGCTTTGCATACGTGGCGTGGGCAATTCTTGAGGAGATCGTCATAGTTCAGATATTAGATGGACACACTCTTTTTTTTTTTATTAGAAGATTCTTTAAGTATTTTAATTTTTATTTATTTATTGTTTTTGACAGAGAGAGAGAGACAGAGACAGAGACAGAGATACAGAGATATAGAGAGAACTGAACTGGGGGAACTCCCCAGTTCAGCACATGGGTCTGCAGAGGCTGGGGCTGGGATTTGATCCTCGGTTCCCAGCGCTGCAAAGTGAGCGCTCAACCCACTGAGCCATCCTGGCTTCCCCCAACTCTGTTTTGATGCTGGTTTCTGAAGCAGCCAGCAGGGTAGGTGTCTCCTTGACATGTCTCATTTTTAAGTAGCTGGAGATTTAGGGCTGTTATCTCTACACCGATTCTCAGTCAGCTTTCAACCAGGAACTCTGCAGTGCCGTGTAATGTGGGTTTCATTTCCTGTGCCACCCTGGCCAGCACAGTTGTGGCTTCTCTCTGTTTAAAGTAGAAGTAACAGAAGTGGAGAGAGCATCTTGCCCACAGGAGGGGCCTACTTGGGGCTGTGGTTCCTGAGCGTCACTGAGGTGTGCCTGGTACTGTGCTTGGAGAAGCAGCAGAGGGAGCAGGGTTTGCCTAAATGGAGAGCCAGGATGCAGTGCTGCTAGTGCTCGCCCCTCCTCCCCTCGGGGGAATGGTGTTTTGACGACAGCTCTTCATTTCCCTTCCCTAGATGAAAAGCAAAAATCAAACAGACAAGTACCCACATTTTATGTCAAAGATGTTTACCAAGTTTATTTTTATAACTCCTTGCTTAGTGTGCACCGTATGGCACTTCCCATAATGGGCTGCAGAAAAGGTGTGTGAATTTTTGTTGATTATTCAAAATTCTTTAGAAGCATATCACTACAAGGAGTCCTAAGGTAAGTCTTTGTGTAAAGCAACGATGCTTCATTAAAGTGTCTTCTCATTCTTATATCCTAAATTCAAAGGCTTCACACTGATTTGTCTCTGAGTACAGAACATGGAACGGCATTTGTTTATACCCAGTTTCCTTCTACAAAGTAGTGGAGTAGTTAAGTAGACAGCCTTGATTCTAAAGTGGGTCTACTTAGAAAACTGGAACTTCCTCTGGCCCCTTATTCTCTTGCTTATGGATTATATTTATATTTTCTTTGTGAGGAACCCGAATGATACAGGATGGGCCACCCCTACCAGTTTGTAAGGTCAAGAGGAGCTCTGAGCTGGAGTTTTAATGCATGTTTCTTTTTCTTTTTTAATTTAAATTATGGTAAAATATACATAACCGAGTACTTATAATTTTAACCATTTATAAGTATAAAATTCAGTGGCATTAAATATGCTTACAGTGTTGTCTAACCTTCTCCAACAAAATCTCTGTACCCATTAAACAATAACTGCTCTTTTTTCCCTTAACCCCCAAATAACCTCTATTCTACTTTTTATCCCTATGAATTAATGTAAGTTGCTTTTCTTTTTAATTCTACATTTTTTCTTTTTTACTGTGGTAAAAAAATACATAACAAAATTTGCTATATTGATTAATTTCTTTTAAAGATTTATTTTATTGTTGAGAGAGAGAGAGAGAGAGAGAGAGAGAGAGAGAGAGAGAGAGAGAGAAAGGCAGGCAGGCCCAGGGCAGTCTCCATAGTTGTACATCATTAGTTGTGACATGGTTTTATTCCACACAGGTGGATGTGGGGCCTCACGGGGCCAGAACCGAACTGGGGGCCTCCTGCTTGGGAGATGAGAACCTTCATTACCATCCCAGTAGTTACCAGTTGCAGTTCAGCCTATGGGTTTGCGTGGGCCCAGGGCTGGGATTCGATCACCAGACTTCATGGTTGCAAGGCAATTGCTCAGCCTGCTGAGCTATTCTGGCATCCCCGATTTTGACCATTTTTAAGTGTACAGTTCAGTAGTGTTAAGCATATTCAAATTGTTATGAAACAGATCTTCATAACCTTTCCATCTTGCAATCTGAAATTCTCTACCCATTAAATAACAACTCCCCATTTCCCCTTCTCTCTATTCCCTGGTAACCACCATTCTACTTTCTGTTTCTATGAATTTGACGACTTTAGATACCTCATATAAAGAGAATCATACCGCATTTATCTTTTTATGTCTGGTTTATTTCACTTAGTACAATGTCCTTAAAGTTCATCCATGTCAAAGCACGTTCCTTCTCTTTTAAGACTGAATAATAATTCTACTGTTGGGATGCCAGGATAGCTCAGCAGGTTGAGTGCTTGCCTTGCAGCTGTGAGGTCTGGGGATCGAATCCTGGCCTGGCCCATGCAAACCCATATGCTGGACTGTGGTGTAATCAGTAACTGTTGAGATGGTGATGAAGGTCTTGTCTTCCATGCAGGAGGCCCCTGGTTTGGTTCTTGACCTGCGTGGCCCCACATCCACCTGTGTGGAACGACACCATATCATTACTAATGATGTACAACTATGGAAACTGCTCTGGGCCCTCCCCCTTCTCTGTCTCTCTCTCTCTGTCTCTCTCTCACCTTCTCTCAAAAACAGTAAAATAAATATTAAAAAAAAATTCCATTGTTAAGTATATACCACATTTTGTTTATTCATCAGTTGATGGACATATGGTTTTTGTAGGTAGTGCTGCTGTGAACATGGGTATGCAAATATCTCTTCAAGACACTGCTTTCAGTTCTTTTGGATATAGACCTAGAAGTGGAATTTCTGGGTCATATGGTAATTCTATTTTTAATATTTTGAGACCCCTCCATACTGTTTTCCATATTGTTTGAACCATTTTACAAGCCCATCGATAGTGCTTGAGGGTTCCAATTTCTCTACATCCTTCCCAACCCTTTCTATTTTCTTTTGTATTTCTTTTTAAATAGTTGCCATTCTAGTGGGTATGAATGTACATTGCTTCTAAAATTCCTTTCCCTTCTCCTTTATCCCTTCAGCCTGGCCTGGGAGGGCAGGATTGTGGTGGTGGGTTTTTCTGGAGGAACCATTGCTTCTGTGCCAGCCAATCTGCTGCTTCTGAAGAATATCTCTGCCATGGGAGTGTACTGGGGCCGCTACCAAGACCAGAACTTTCCCATCTTCTCCAGAAGCCTGTCCTCTGCTCTTCAGTATTGCCAGCAAGGGCGCATCCAGCCGTACATTGGAGCGGTTTTTAAGCTGGAGGAGGTGAGATACTCTTAAAGAGTGTGCTGTGAATAAGGCCAGGAAATAATCTGTGTCAAGCTACCAAATGGCGTCTGTCTGGATCCTATAAGTCCTCCATTTATGGAATGAAAAGGTGAAAATGAAACACAGAATAATGGGGTTTCACAGGCCACAGGGTCACAGGCTATCTCCCTGCGTCCTGTGGTTGTGGGCCCTGACTCAGGCTTTGTGAGCCACCTGGCAAGCAGGCCGTCAGGCACTGGATTTTGAAGGCTCTCTACATCACTGGTGTCTCAAGCAGGGAAGTGAGGGACTTTAGGAAATAATTTACCCATGTTGATGTGAACTCTACAGCCTACGAGTTGAAGAAGGAAGCACTTAACTTGACCTTTGATTTTAGAATGTGGACACTTTAAAGTACAGCTATATGATGTAAAGCTGGGGTTCTGTGAACTAAACACTAAATCATGCCGGCATCATAAGACTATAATTCATCCATTAGTCACTGTCATTAGTTTGTTGGCTATGTACTCCCTTTTTCATTTCCTCACAGTCCCATTAATGTGGCTTAAACTTCTTCCAAAGTGTAATTGTGTGCATGCATATGCAATATAGTGGTACATGTGAATCTGTTAGGCATTCACTGTGAAGTCTTTCTTTTCTTTTTGGCTTAATTTGGTTTACTGTTCAAAAAAACTGTTTTGGTAACTCTAGTGAGCCACGAGTGGAGGCGATGTTTTGTTCATATGCAGATTAGCGGAGCCCAAGCTGTCAGTGGCAGACTTCATTGCTCACCAGTCTTCCATTTTTAAGTTTTATTTTCTTATGATGAGGCACATTCAAACATAGTTTACATTCTTCCTCATCTTTTTGGTGTGTGGGCCAAGGAGGTAGTGTTCAGTGGTTAAAGAAAAAAAGACCCTGACTGGCCATCAGAAAACTGGTTGGATTACATTTCCAGCTTAGCCACTATCTATATATCTGCACCTTTGTCCCCTCCCTTTTCTTGCCTTCAGTTGACATGTCTCTCAAATCAAAGTGTAGGGCTTTCAGACTATGCCTCAGCAGCCACAGTTGGGACCTGTGGGTGGGCAGGTTATATAGACGGGAGCTGGCTAGACTCTGGGACCCCAGCTCTGCAGTATGTTTTTACTTTTTTATTCATTCTTTTAAGAAAAAGTTTTGTGGCTTAAAAACTGGGAAATTACCAGTTTAGAGAATTTCTGGGTTGGCTTCTACTGTGTGACTTTTATTGTGTGACTTGTCAACTGAGATTTGCTTTCCATGAGGCTACAAGTATCTGTTGATAGAGGATAGGGATAATTGGGTAGCACAGTAATGGAAACACGTGCTAGTTTGAACTCTCTTCTCTCCACTGACGTATTGTAGATGCTGTTCGGGCATGGGCAAAAACCAGAAGGGGTTATTGTCTTAACTACCCACATTGAAAGTCTCTGTCTTCTTAAACACAAATGAAGTGTCTAATTCTAACCTTCTGTCAGCTCCCATTTGCCCCGCTCCTTTCCAGTGAGGATTCTGCACATGGGATTTTTCTAGTTCTTTCCATTCTGTTGAGCTTGTGTTATCAACTGGCTCTCTGAGGCCACGCTCCCTAACAATTTAAAAAATCTCATTCCAATATCATCCATTTACTACTACTTTTTCTATTTTTCTTCCCTACATGCAAACTATTTAGAGAAGTAGTGATAATAATAATAATAGCTTCCATATATTAGGTGCTTACTGTGGATTAAGAACTGTGCTTTACATGGGTTTTCTCATCTAATCAGTTTAACACCCTTTGAGGTATAAATCATTTTTTAAATCACATTTTACAGACAAATCACACCTGCCCAATAATATGTAGAAAGTGACAGACCTGGAATCCAGTTCAGATTGGTGTGATCCCAGAATCTGGGATCCTTATGACCATGTCAAACTCGCTCTCCAAATAAGCCAGGCAGTTGCTTCTTAGAAACTTAATTTCAGAGCCTGAAGTTTATCCATCTATCAGAGAATTATCTATGTGCAAGAACTATCTCATAGCTAAAATGATCAGGGATCTTGAATTTTCTTGAGAGTACCAGAATTTACATATTTTGTTTTTAAACTGAAGATGATTAAATGAATATATAATTAACTTTACTTAATTTAAAGCCTGAGTGATATTTTTTTCATGTAAATTAGTTAACATATTAGAAAAATATATTTACTGGGTCCTGGTTGGGCTTAGAAAATACCACGTGTGTGTGTGTGTGTGTGTATTATATCTATAGTACCAGAGATACTGGCCCCTCCTAGCTTGTGTTTTTTTTCCTGAATATGTGGATTTATAGATGTGACCTTGATAGTTGATATTAATATGATCACATACTTTACCATGGCCTTTTTAGCTTCTTGTGCTTCTGTTTTATCTACTTGGAATTACTTGTTCAATTCCTGTCATTCCCATAGACCTTATCCTCCCTGTGGGCAAGGGCCATGAGCTGTTTGCACCTCTGTGTCTCCAGGTTCTGGCAGGCACTCCCATATTTGTTGAATGACTGATTGAGAGTATGGGGCTTCAAGGTATGTTGAGACCACCAAAATTCAGATCCTGGCCCCACCTGGCTATGGGCACATTAATGACATCTTTGTGCCTTATTTTGTCATCTGTGATGTGAGCGGTAATAAACTCTACCTACTAGAGTGGTTGTGAGGGTTAAATAAGATAATACACATAAACGCAGATAGTAAACACTTAGTATTTTTTTAAAGCAAGATCTATAGCTATTATGAAATAAAGAGTTGAGCTTTCTAGTTCCCTCGAACTGTAACACATTTCTGACAGCAGGATTAGAGAGATAGACTTTAGATTTTGAATTTTACTATAATTTATTGTTTTCTGAAGGGTTATATCTGTTCAGTGATGGGTGGATTGTGAATTAGCCCCATGATCTGTTCAGAGGATGGCATTCTTTAGATGGGTCGAGTCTGTTTTTATTGGGGATCTGTCCACACACACCTCAGCCTGACACTATACTTAAACCTCTTTGATCTGAGCTTGTTTATTATATAAAGGTTGGGTGAGATCACCACCTGCACAGAATTAATGGATAGATATTGTTTAGTTCAGGGGTGTCCAAACTTTGGTTTCCCTGGGTCACACTGGAAGAAGAAGAATTGTCTTGGGCCACACATAAAATACACTAATGCTAATGATAGCCAATGAGGTAAAAAAATAATCATAAAAAAATCTCATAATGTTTTAAGAACATCTACACATTTGTGTTGAGCTGCATTCAAAGCTGTCCTGGGCCACATGTGGCCTGCGGGCTGCAGGTTGGACAAGCTTGGTTCAGTTGAAGTTTCTTGAGTGTGTTCTTAAAAATTAAATTACTCTTACTTTAGATGGTATATTATTTTTAGCCTATTGTTCCAGACCCAGTTTATAGGCCTCCGCATGTCTGCCAGTCTCTCCTGCCCCAGGTCATGGCTGCTTGTCACTCTTCTCCAGTGATGGCTTATGCCATACGTCTCTATAGTTGTATAGCCCAGAACCTGTCCCTAGGATGGGCCCCATCTCCTAACACCATTGATTGTCTCATGCTTTCTTGGAGCTAAGGACAGATCTAGGCAAGACTGCCATTTAACTTCTTTAACGTTGAATAAAACTTCTGAGATGCATCCATGTTTTTGCATATGTGAATAGTTCTTTTTTCTTGCTGAATAGTATTTCATTGTATGGTTGTACCACAACTTGTTTCTTTGTTCACTGGTTAATATGATATTTGATTGTCTTCACTTTTGGGATATTATAAATAGATATCCTACAGATGTTAATGTATAAGTTTTGTATAAAGCAGGCATATGTTTTTATTTATGAGTGGGATTTCTATGTTATGTGCGAAGTGTATGTTTATTTTTTAATTTCCATAGATGTTTAATTGGCTTTACTTACAGAGTAGGGTTCCTCTCCCCCAAAGTCCCCAATGGTGGCCAGATAATATCATTAAGCAAGAATCTCAGTTTAAAAGAAATCTATGTAGAATCTGCAAATAACCTGTATTGACTCTCCTTAAGAAGGGGTGAGCTTGGCTATTAGCAGCTTGCTTTCTGTGCCTCAGTTACTGAGAAGCAACTCTGTTGCAGTCTCTCCAGCCCATGATTTTACAGATAAGGCCACTCTGATTGCATTCCTACTGAAGTCCATAACATGTAGTTTTGTGCGTGCGTGTGTGTGTATGCGCGTGCTTATGCGCACATGCTCTCATACACTTGTGTATTCTGTATCAGAAACTGATGCTTCAACATTACTGTCTGTTTAAATATATCAGGATTTTGTTTGTACTGATTTGCTACTCTATGTTTAACTTTTAATAACTATCAAACTGTTTATCAAAGTGGTTGTATTATTTTGCATTCCCATCAGCAGTGTATGAGAATTCTTGTTACTTGGCACATGCCAGAATTTAGAATTGTCAGTTGCTTTCTTTACTTGTAGTCATTCTAATAGGTGTGGAATGGTATCTGATTGTGGGTTTAATTTGCATTTCTCTAATGAATAATATTTTTTCATATGAATGTTTGCCATCTGTTATCTTTTTTGTGTGAAATTCATTGGCTGACTTTCAAAAGAAGATTCAGATCAACTTGTATCAAAGCGATGATATGATGAATATAAGTCAACTATGACAGTGTATCAGTAACTAAACATTTTTACCTTTTAAAAACAATCCCATTCAGTCCCAGATATGCTCATTCATTTATGAGTTTATTTTATTCATCAAACATTCACTGGGTACATTCTGTATGCCAATCAATAAAGTGTAAGACTTAAAGAATTGGTTTTTCAGTTGGGTAGATCTCAGGATGATGCTATGATAGGAGGAAGAGTGAGTGGGAAGCATGAATCAGCATAATATATTTAGAGAACTATAGGTTACTCAAATTATTCCTGCTTGATGAACTAATGAAAAATCTCCACAGCAGAACCTAAAGCTAAAGCAATATCCTCACTCTGCCCTTTGAATTTCAGGTTGCAAATCTTTAGAGACAATTCAATCATGGCTTCATTCACTGCAAAGCATAGAATCAGATTTCTGGGAACAGGCTGTGTACTATTTGTCTAGCCACCAGTATGGAGATCATCCCTCTCTGAGATGCAGCCTGCAGAATAAGAAGGAGGAAAATGTCCCCAGGCATCTGAATTAGCTATCAAAAGACTCTGGTCAAAAACCTCACACTTTACTTCCTGGTTTCTCATTAAATCCCTTATCACTGTTATCGTTAATACCACTGGTTGTCTGTGATAGGAAGGGACAGAACTGGGTTATTTTTAGAAGCAGCTGCAATCACAACAGAAGTGACAGCTGAACATAGTGGGAAGTAGCAGAACATCTGAAAAACAGGCGGGTCACATAAAGGATGTTCAAAATGATGAGATTCCCAAGTCACTGGAGCAAGAAAGATATGCTTTCCCCACAATGTTACTTCTTAAATAAGTCATGTAAATAGGTGCTACATTTTTATAAAGGTTTATATGCCAAATGATTAAAAATAAGGTTTAGCATCTGAAGTGACAATTTTTTTAAATGTAAACATTTATTTTCAGGAGATTTCTCATTTCTCTGGGAGGCCAGGTGAAAAAAGTATCAGTATCTTGAATTATGCTTGTTCTCCCAAGTATTTTTGTTGTTGCCCTGTGGCAGGTCTCTGGGAACACTTCAGATTGACAGGGAGAGTGATGCAGCTGTGAGTCACCTGGAGATGTACCTTTGATTGATTGACAGGGCGGGGATGCTGTGTTTCACATATCTGTCTTAGACCTTGTCCACCTCCTCTGAATGCCTCTACATTTGTGCAGATGGGGAAGGGCTCCCCCTGTAAGGCACAAAGCCCCGAAAGACAGATGTTTCTGACACCAGCAATTTCATGCTGTGGAGAGATTGCTGTGATGGGTTGGGTTTTCTGCTTATTTTTATTAATTTTTCTTAAGCTTTTTTGAGGAGAATTTCAAGTGGAGAGGGTTGTGTAGTCCTAATCCTCATTTCAAAGCACATTTTCATCTTTCATGCAAGGCCCATCTTTTGCTTTCATGTCTGCATATTTATGGATGTCTGTGTTCACTTACTTCCTTTATCCTCATTTCTCACTTCTATTCCCCACTCCTTTTCCTCCCCTGAGTCAGTCTCAAGTTACATAAGCAACTATCAGCATGGGGTTGTGCTGTAGACCTTATTCTGTTTCTGAACTTATCACTCAGTGCTGTCTTCTTTGGATCCACCTGTGTTGCTGGTCCTGTAACCAGTTCTTGGCTTCTCACTGCTACATAGTAGTCCATGGTGTGCATCTGTAGTTTACAGATCCATTCCCTGGGGTGAACTTCAACGTTGACTTAATTCCCTGCCATTATAATCAGTTTTTCCTTTTATATTTAGCTATAAAGTCCATTTTGAGTTAATTTTTATGAAGGATGTAAGGACAGTGTCTTGATTCATCTTTCTTCCTCCCTCCCTCCCTCCCTCCCTCTTTCCTTCCTTCCTTCCTTCCTTCCTTCCTTCCTTCCTTCTTTCCTTCCTTCCTTCCTTCCTTCCTTCCTTTTTCTTTTCTTTTTTTTGCATGTGGATGTCCAGTTGTTGCTGCACAATTTCTTGAAAAGGCTATCCTTTATTCATTGAATTGCCTTTGCTCCTTTGTCAAAGATCAGTTGACTACATTTTTGGTCTATTTTTGGGTTTCCTACTGTTCCGTTAATCTCTTTGTCTAAGCTTTCACCAATATCACATTGCCTTGATTACTGTGGCTGATATTTGTGTTTTATAACTTGTACTTCTAAAAAAGGATTTGAGATAGATTGCAATTTCAGTTATACTATAAACAGGACACTTTTAATAAAAAAGATAAAAATTGTAAAAAATTAAATTATTGATTCTTCTGCCCAGAGCTCCATTCCTTCAAAAGCTAAACCACACAGAAGCATTACAATAGAGCACAAGCTGGCGTGAGGTCTTTTTACCTGTTTTCATTTATCTGACAACATTGAAAATTATAGTTTAGACAGAGAAATTCTGAGGTTCGGTTATTCTTAAATATTATTGTTTTTCTTTGAGTTTGTGATGGTTATTTCATTAGTATTACATAGTTAGCTGTATACAGTTCATTCAAAACACATCTGAATACTTAAGCTATTTTAAGAATTGAACCAACCACAATTGTTTGTTGACATGTGCACATATGCAAGTCTGACTACATTTTTATTTTATTTTATTTTTTTAGATCAATGATGCCTTCTTTCACGTGATACAGCGCAAATCCACGGGCAAGGTGCTTATCTCCCTCAAATAGATCCTCACCTCAGCAGCAAACTCAGCATGTCCGAATTCAAACTCATGTTGCAAAAACTTGATTTCCCCCCTGTGTTTATAAAGGTATTACCACCTTCCTTATGAGTATTAATTCAGGTTCACAATCTTTTAGAGTCACCTCTGAATCTTTTTCCTCTGAATCTTTTTTTTTTCTTATTCCTCGTCATCAGTGTGCTTACCTATCCTGTTGTTGCTTAGGCCTATTTGAGAGGGAAAGGATGCTGTTGGTAATTACAATGGAAAGCAGGCAAACCACGGTGTATGGGCACTGTATTCATGATCCATCAGTGGTCAGGTTCTGTCTCTCCCCTCCGTGTTTTCTTTTTCCATTCTGACCAATTACGTCTCATCTGCTAATTTCAGTAACCTAACAAACTGTCCTACCTTTAAACCACCTATGCATTCTTGTTATGTGTGATTGCCACGATGACTTTCCCGAAGCACAGCCATGACTGTCTTGTCTTAGAACCCCTACAGTGCCTCACCTTTGTCTACACGGTAGAGTTCAGACTCTTTGAGCTCGCCTTTCATTATGACACGATTTCGCCCCTTTCTGCTTTCCCGCCTTTTGTTGCACAACTCCACCAGTCCCTCAGTATGTACTGAGGTTTCCTGCCCGCTAACTGCCCCCCCCCCCTTGCTCTGCTT